>CAIGQQ010028191.1:0-18660 GCA_903798035.1 Danio albolineatus
TTCTTCCTCAAATATTTCCCCAATGATGTTGAACAGATTCAGGAATTTCTCACAGTATTTCCTCTAATATATTATCTTCTGGAGAAAGTCTTATTTGTTTTATTTTGGCTAGAATAAAAGCAGTTCTTACTGTTTTAAACCCGTGTTAAGGTCAATATTATTAGCCCCCTTCAGCAATATTAGTGTTGGATTGTCTCCAGAACAAACCACTGTAAACAATGACTTGCCTAATTACCCTAACTTTACCCTAATTACCCTAGTTAAGCCTTTAGATGTCAATTTAATCTGAATACTAGTGTCTTGCCTGTCATCGTGGCAAAGATAAAAGAAGTTGTAGAGTACAAGCTGACACTGTTAGGATCGCTTTCAAAATATAATTTATTTTCTCAGCAAATGAACCATAAAACAAAGACAAAGCCAGTCAGAGGAATCCTTTTAAGGCTGATTTATACTCGACGCATCCGCTAGTTCGCTTGAGTGCGCGCGGCAAATATGACGTCATCGAGGAGTTTGCGGATGTTCGCTTTGGGTGCACGCGACATGGTTTCGGCTGGCGGAAGGCACGGAATTTTTTGAGACCCGCGCGAACAGTGCGCGCGGTACCGTGTCTGAGTGGAGTTGGATATGAATCACTTTGAAGAGATTTTGTCTGAAACGGGTACGACTGTAAAGATATCTGCATGATTAGTGATCATAGAGATAACCAGGCGATCAATAATTACTGGCTAGAAATTGAAACAGCAGTGAGAAACGAGGAAAGTTTAAGTTAAAAGGTTTAGAAAACCTGAGGGATGAGTTTATTAAAGCCAAAAGAGGCCAATGGAGACACAGGTACACAATTACAGAATATATTTTTCCACCAGTCACAGGTTTTACACTGATATATATATATATATTACAATTGAATTTAAAACAATTTAATAGTTACAAAACTATAATAAAGTAACAAATGATGTCTTTGATAACTGGACAGAAATATTTGAACCTGTCAATTTACTACATGATGCCGTTTTTCTAGGCTTTATGGTGATAATGGTCAGGAATGTTGGATTATTATTGCCTTTTTAGCATGAGAAGAGGACAGAAACTAGCCAGACAGTAATGTGTGAATTGTGGAGCAGCTAAATAAATGAATAAAACATCTGTATTATTTAGTAAGTTTACTTTTTGCTTTTATTCTTGCCATAATAATAAAAAAAAAATTTGTTGAGGAACCCCTGTTCTTCTGTCACTAATATTTTAATACACTTTAATAGGTAAAACTGTCCGAGGTATGAACAAAAGCAAGTGATGCATCAAAGTTTGATTTAAAAAAAAAAATCTTGAACGGTTACAAAAATCTTTATAATCATTAAAATAATTTATAAAAATAATAAAAATAACAAGTTTAATAAACATCACTAATATTAATGTTATGATGTAGTTCCTGAAACTTTCTTCTTCTCTGTTTTTCTGTCTGACTTTACGGTCAGTTTCATTTGACCACCCCCTGTCGCTTTAAAGAATATCACAACGGCGAACGCGGTGAGTATAAAAGCCTCGAGGTGCGCGCGTGCTCAGCGGAGGCACGCGATGCGGCGCCAGGCTAAAGTATAAATCCAGCTTTAGGCCTCGTAACTCGAACTAAGTCAGTGATTGTCAGAAATCAACAGGTCTCTAATGCTGTGCCTGTGCTCCATCCATTGGTCGTAGGTTGCGAAAACATCGGCCTAATCGATCTACTAGATTTAAGTGATTTTAGGAGATATTATAGTTAAACAAGAGTTTTACATTTATTTGTCAGGCAAAGATTTTCCATTCCAATTCACATAATTACACAAGATAAGCCAATTCAGATTGTACAACATCAATTAATTACTCCAAGAGAGATTAAGAGTTAAAGATGAATACCTGACTATGTAGAAATACGTTGCAGTATATGAGTTCTGATACACTACAACATGGTCTCCCGGCTACAGAATCCCAATGACCCACACCACATCTTTACCTTATATACCCAACTCAGAACAAACAGCCATAAATTCAAGACAATAGAAGTGACCCTTGCCTGGGGAATTTGAGGTGTTAATCATCTCTGGAGGGGGGAGCATCTGGCAGAGATTTTATCAAAGTCAAAAACCAAATCAACAAATACTAGTGAAATATCACAGTGACATTAAGACCACTTTACCAATCACACAGAGACATTTAAAATGATACTAAACATGACAAGCTAACGTTTGTAAGTTTAGCAAATACACAACATATATCATTTCACCATGGAAACCTGAATTCTGGTCATTCCTGAGTAACCTTTCAATACCCCCAGTCGAATAAGTAGGGAGGGCCAAAAGGCCTGAGGGCAGGTGATGGGACAGCAGTCCAAATGGCTTTCTCGTGATCCTCTCAGAAGATTAGAGAGTTTACTGTTTTATTGCCTGGTAGTTCTCGCTGTTTGACAACAGTTTTCAACCTTTGATTATTATGGAGAGATGGTCTTTAGCCTCCTTGTTAGAGCAACTGCCATGTGGAAGGTTGCCGGTTCAAACCCAGCTTGGAGTGGGTTGGGTGGTGTAGGGCCAGCTGGGTTTCACATCCTCATTGGATGAAACATACAGACCAGCCTCTCTCCTTCTATTTATTGCCAAAACATTACAAAGGGCTGTTTACTACTAAATTTCCAAATTTTTAACTCACATCAAACTGCCAGAAGGATATCGGCTTGGAAAAAACATCACTAACTGCTTACATCACCTTCCCTGCAACTCCACACATTCAACACAATTTCTCAATCCAGCTGGGTTCATCCACCATAATAATAATAATAATAATGCATTTTATTTAAAGGCGCCTTTCTTGACACTCAAGGTCACCGTACAAGACATTAAGAACAGTCAGTTCAAATAAAAACACAATATAAAAGTCAAAATAATACAATACAATTTTAAAAATGCAGTTGAGCTAAAAAGAGTAGGCTGCTTTAAACAGATGTGTTTTGAGTTTGGTTTTAAATTGAGAAAGAGAGTCTAAATTACGGAGATCAGGAGGAAGTGAATTCCAAAGCTGAGGAGCAGAGTGGCTGAAGGATCTGCAAGTGACAAGGCGAACAGGGGGAACAGTGAGGTGAATGGAAGAAGAAGACCTGAGTGTTCGAGAAGGTGTGGCGATATGAACTAAACTAGTGAGGTATGGCGGAGCAAGATTGTGAACGGCTTTAAAAGTGAGAAGAAGTATTTTATAATTTATCCTGAAAAGGACGGGGAGCCAGTGAAGCTGTTGCAGAATGGGTGTGATGTGACAGATAGAGGGGGTTTTTGTGATGATACGGGCTGCCGCGTTTTGTACCAGTTGTAGTTTATGAAGTGTTTTATTAGGGAGACCAAACAGAAGTGAATTACAGTAGTCTAATCGGGATGTGACTAAACTATGAACAAGAATGGCAGTTGATTGAGGTGTGAGGGAAGGACGTAAACGATTTATATTGCGAAGGTGAAAATAAGCAGACCGGGTGACATTATTAACATGTGCAGTGAATGAAAGGGTGCTGTCGAAGATGACCTCCAGACTCTTGACCTGAATGGAGGGGGTGATGACAGAATCATCTGTGGGAAAAGAAAACGTATGTGTTTTGTTTAAAGTGGATCGTGTACCTATGAGTAAAAGTTCGGTTTTATTGTCATTTAATTTCAGGAAGTTTGAGGTGAACCAGGATTTGGTGTCTGTAAAGCAGTTAGTAAGGGATGAAGGTGGGAGTTTGAGGTTGGGTTTGGTGGATAGGTAGAGCTAGGTTTCATCTGCGTAGCAATGAAAATGGATTTGGTGTTTGCGGAAGATATAACCAAGTGGAAGAAGGTAGATGATAAATAGCAGGGGACCCAGAACTGAGCCTTGGGGCACACCGGTAGTGACAGGGACTGATGACGAGGTGAAAGACTTTAATTGAACGAACTGAGTGCGACCTGAGAGGTATGAATGAAACCAGCTGAGAGGTGTGTTGCCAATGCCAATAGAAGCGAGCCTGTCAAGAAGAATATTATGTGAGGTTGTGTCAAAAGCAGCACTCAGATCAAGCAGAAGAAGAATGGATAGTGAACCAGAGTCAGCTGCTAAAAGGAGGTCATTAGTGATTTTGAGGAGAGCTGTTTCGGTGCTATGAAGGGGGCGAAAACGAGATTGGAATTGTTCATATAAGTTGTTACAGGAAAGATGGTTGTGGAGTTGAGCAGCGACGGTTTTTTCAAGAATTTTGGAGATGAAAGGAAGATTAGAAATAGGACGAAAGTTATTGAGATTATTGGGATCTAAACCAGGTTTCTTTAAAATTGGAGTAACAGCAGCAACTTTGAGAGAGGAAGGAACAATACCAGTGGTGAGAGAGGAGTTAATTATGTCAGTAATAAGAGGAGACAGGGAGGGAAGTATGGCCTTTACAAGAGTAGTGGGTATGGGGTCTAACCTACAGGTAGAGGGTTTGGATTTAAGAATGAGGCTAGTGATTTCAGTTACTGAGGGTAGAGAAAATTCTGAGAATGAATGAGAAGGGGTGAATAAGACTTGAACAGGTGGGTTCAAAACAGAAGTGGACATAATTTGCTGATAAATGTGTTAAATTTTAGAAGAGAAAAATGAAGCTAAATTGTTACAGAAATCGACAGTATATAGGTTTGGAGGAAGTGAAACAGAGGGTTTTGTTATGTTGGTGAAGAGAGAGAAGAGAGCTTTAGAATTGCCTTCATGGGAACTGATTAAACTGGAATAGTATGTGGATTTAGCTACAGAAATACAGTCCTTATAATGAATAATGTGATTTGCATACATGTCCCTGTGTACAGTGAGATTGGTTTTCCTGTACAGTCTTTCAAGCTGTAGACCTTTTGATTTCAATTGTCTGAGAGCAGGAGTGAACCAAGGTGCAGACGGAGTAAATGAAACAGTCCTGGTTTTTAGTGGAGCATGATCATTTAAAAGGCTATGAAGGTTATTGTTGTAGTGAGAGAGCAGTTCATCTGGTGTATAGAGACAGGGTGTACAGAGACAGTACAGGGAAGGCTGTTGATATCAGAAGATAAAGTGTCCAAGTTGATGTCCTTAATTTTTCTGAATGTTATTGTGCGTGAAGAATTACATTTGGACAGAGAGAGATTAACACTGAATGAAAGTAGCATATGATCAGAAAAAGGAAAAGAATCAGCTTTAAAATTAACAGGTGTCACACCAGAACAGCAGATCAAGCCCAGAATATGACCTTTATCATGTGTGGGAAAGTCTATGTACTGTTGAAGTCCAAAACTGTCTAAACAGGATGTGAAATCTTTGGTAAGTGTGTTGTCGTTATTGTCCATATGAATGTTAAAATCTCCAAGAAGTATTATATTGGGCGAAAGTGTAGAGAGGTGAGTCATGAATGCAGCGAAGTCAGCAATAAATTCGTTATTTGGCTTTGGTGGGCGGTACAATACGGCAATGATTGTGGGAGTTGGTCCAGAGAGCTGACATACAGTTACCTCAAATGATTGACAGGTAGGAACGCTTACTTAGACGGGTCAACACACTGTGATCGGGGCAGCAGCGGATATTCCTCGGTGGACGTCGAGAAGTGGACCAAAATGACTTTATGGAGTTGGTTTTGTCGTATTGAAAGTTCCGACGAGAGCCACAGTGGATATATTTCCTTCGCGGCAAGTGCAGTATGTCCGGATGCTGAAGCAGATGAGGTGAAGGTGGATTGTGTGGATATTGGCGGAGTTTCATAAGTTCAGCTGCAGTATACTGGAGCAGCGCTGTCCATGGATGATAGACACATAAGACAGTCCAGGCAAGCACAAACCACATGCTGTTAATCCACATAGTTGTCAAAGATTATCATCACAAGTCCAGTCAATATTGCAGAGTTCCCGATTAAAAAAAGCATACTTTAAGAATTGACCTGAGACAGTTAAAATACATAAAATAACAGGATACCCAGAGAGCAGCGGCAGCATAGACGCGCCAGCGTTCACTCTACCGGAAGTTTGTTGTCACCATCACCCCATGTACTTCAGTAAGAAATCTTAGGGTGATTCCGGATGATCGGTTGTCCTTCAAAGAGAACATTTCTAACACAACTCCATCATGTAGATCTGCACTTTTCAACATCAAAAAAATCAGACTCTTCTCAACAGATCATGCTGCACAACTTTTAGTGCAAATTCATTTGCATTTGTCATTTCAAGGCTGAACTCCTACAGTGCTCTTCTAGCTGGACTCCCATCCTGCACCCTTAATCCTCTACAGATGCTCCAGAACGCTGCAGCTCATCTGGTCTTCAATGAGAGCCCATGTAACTCCTCTCTTTATCTCTCTGCATTGGTTACCACTCAAGGCTCGTATCAAGTTTAAATCACTGGCACTGCACCCTCTACCTCCTCCTACAGCTGAAGGTCTACATCCCTTCCAGGAGCCTCCAATCTGTGAGTGAGCGCAGGTTTTAAATCACTTTTCAAAACCTTTTCATTCACTGTTCCATGCTGGAGGAATGTCTTCCCATCCCCAACTAAATGTCAATGTAAGATTCTCAGTCTCGAAAATAATAAAATTAAAAAACAAAATAACATTAATCCATGCACAGCACTATTCATTTACAAAATCCATTTCATAAAATCAAAAGACAATTTGTGACCTAACTTGCTATTTCAAAAAAATTCCAGAGACTTCAGGAGATCACTAAATATGTTCCTCTGGGGCAGTGGCTTTCTTTGAATGCTACATGTGTTTACTGCAACCAGGTTAATCAATGGTTTTTAACCCTTATAGCAGATGAATCCTTCTGTATGTTTCTGAAACGTATGATGTCTGGTACTAAACAAAAGCTAGTGATATTTGCAATACGTTGGTGTAAATGAAAAACTAATATCAGAAACAGTGTTTGTCTTGTAACATTTGATATAAGATAGTAACGAACTTACAAGATATTTTACCACATGAAATTACCAAGCAGTCTGTTAAAGACTTACCCTGAGCATAATGGTACAGGTGTGGGCCCGCCCTCCATGGCAACTGCTTATTGGAAGACAGTGCCATTGGGATGGACCAAACCAGATCACTTAAAAACCTACTTGAGAAACCTACTGAACCCTCTCCAGTGTGAATCGTCTGGTACAGTTTCAATTTTGGAGCTGTAATAAAAGTCTTCTCACACTCAAAGCACATATAATCTTTTACACCAGAGTGGATCTTCATGTGTTCATTAAGGCTTGCTGATCGTGAATGGTTTCTCTCCAGTGTGGGTCTTCATGTGTTTACTAAGGTGTGTTGATTGGCTGAAACTCTTCCCACACTGAGTGCATGTGAATGGTTTCTCTCCAGTGTGGATCCTCATGTGTTCATTAAGGTGTGATGATTGGCTGAAACTCTTCCCACACTGAGTACATGTGAATGGTTTCTCTCCAGTGTGTTTCGGCATGTGTCGATTAAGGGATGATGAGCAGATGAAACTCTTCCCACACTGAGTGCATGAGAATGGTTTCTCTCCAGTGTGGATCCTCATGTGTAGATCAAGTTTTGATGATTGGCTGAAACTCTTCCCACACTGAGTGCATGTGAAAGGTTTCTCTCCAGTGTGGATCCTCATGTGATTATTAAGGTTTGATGATTGGCTGAAACTCTTCCCACACTGAGTGCATGCAAATGGTTTCTCTCCAGTGTGGACCCTCATGTGTAGATTAAGGGATGATGAGCAGATGAAACTCTTCCCACACTGAGTGCATGAGAATGGTTTCTCTCCAGTGTGGATCCTCATGTGTGGATCAAGTTTTGACGATTGGCTGAAACTCTTCCCACACTGAGTGCATGTGAATGGTTTCTCTCCAGTGTGGATCCTCATGTGTTGATTAAGGGATGATGATACGCTGAAACTCTTCCCACACTGAGTGCATGTGAATGGTTTCTCTCCAGTGTGGATCCTCATGTGTAGATTAAGGGATGATGAGCAGATGAAACTCTTCCCACACTGAGTGCATGTGAATGGCTTCTCTCCAGTGTGGATCCTCATGTGTTGATTAAGGGATGATGACTGGCTGAAACTCTTCCCACACTCAGTGCATATGAATGGTTTCTCTCCAGTGTGGATCTTCATGTGATAATGAAGGTGTGATGAGCAGCTGAAACTTATTCCGCACTGAGTGCATGTGAATGGTTTCTCTCCAGTGTGGATCCTCATGTGAATCTTAAGATCGCCTTTTCTTCCAAAACACTTTCCACACTGAGTGCAGGTGAAACGATTCTTGTCTCTTCTTTTCAAAATACCATCAGTCTGTAAATGAGTTTTTTCCTCAATTTTGACATGATGTTCCTCCTCTTTACTCCTCTCATTCTCTTCAATTAGGTCTGAAATAAATAAATAAAACATTAGTTTTCATTAAGTCTTAAAAACTCTCATCAAAAGCTGAAAAGTGAAAAGACACTGGAAACATTGGCTACACACACTGTAATTTTAAGGCAAATTAAATGTAAAATAAATCAGATCATATTTTGTTTAGTCCATTAACGTGTACACATTTAAGCAGATTCATTGAAATTCATCTTTATTTATCTAGTGCTTTTACAATGTAAATTGTGTCAAAGCCACTTAACATAGAAGTTATAGTAAATTGAAACTGTCAGTCCAGTTTTAAAGTTTTTTCATAATTGATCATAAAAGTCATCTTGGTCATATTGATAAGACACAGATTTGAAAGTGTAGAAGTTCATCTATTAGCCCAATGATGAAACTAACAGCATGGTCGAAGGTTAAATGCATGTAAGCCTTTTCTAGAATTCCAGAATTAAAATTTATTTAATATTTGTTTTTTATCTCCAAATTTAATCTGACCAATTTTAAGTGACCGTCAAATTAGACTGTATTTTTATTTGTGAGAACAAATCACATTCATCATTTATGACTTAATTTAGAGTTTTGATTAATATCTGATTCCTTACTCTTCAGTTCATACGTTCATTAGGGACCAAACGCTGCTTAGAGTTTCATGCCCCGGGTTTGCGTGTTGTAAGGATGGATATATCTCTCCATAATAATTATACCCTGAGAATTATTATGAAATTCCACAAGAGAAGACCACGAGAACTACCAGGCAATAAAACCACAAACTCTCTAATCTTCTTCAAGGATCACGAGAAAGCTGTTGTCTCACCATCTGCCCTCACACCTTTTGGCCCTCCCTAGTTATACGACCAGGGGTATTGAAAGGTCACTCAGAGATGACCAGAATTCAGGTTTCTATGGTGAAATGATATATGTGGTGTATTTGCTAAACTCACAAACGTTAGCTTGTCATGTTTGGTATCATTTTAAACGTCTCTGTGTGATTGGTAAAGTGGTCTTAATGTCACTGTGATATTTCACTTGTATTTGGTTATTTGGGTTTTGACTCTCTGCCAGATGCTCCCCCCTCCAGAGATGATTAACACATCAAATACACTAGGCAAAGGGTCACTGTGACGCCCTGTTGGGTATATAAGGTAACGATGTTGTTTAAGCCATTGGGATTTCAGTAACTGGAAGACCCCGTTGTAGTGTATGAGTGTCTGAAGCTCTGAATCAGAACTCATTTACTACAACGTAATTTTACATAGTCAGGTATTCACTCTTAATTTATCTTGGAGGAATTGATGTTGCACAATTTGAATTGGCTTATCTTGTATAATTATGTGAATTGGAATGGGAAATCTTTGCCTGACAAATAAATCTAAAACTTTTGTTTAACTATAATATCTCCTGAAATCATTTGAATCTAGTAGATTGTCTTAGGCTGGAGTTTCCGCAGACCTACGACCGGGAATCGTCATACAGTCAGGCTAAATTGGATGAAGCATTTTGGCACAACAATTGAGACCTGCTGATTTCTGACTGAATCTACTGACTTAGTATGTTATAATCTAGTGGCTAAATCAAACTTTCTTTATGTATGAGCGAGCATGGGGCGGCCTATTATTACTTAAAGGAAATTAGCGAGGATGTGTCCGTGAGCAGATGTATCTGGCCAGAATCTGACTCCAGGCGACTTCGGGTAAACAATGAACCATTAACTGAAAATAAGGATTTATTAGGTTAATCAATCTAAATTAGACCAAATCATAACCTATAAGGTAATCAGCTTGAATTGGATGAATGAATATCTAAATTATAATAAATTGGAGTCAGATTAAATTCGGAGATGAAAGCGAATCAAAATATGTTTTCATAAGTAAAAATATTTCTTTTCACATGTGCTAAAAGGCTTACATGCATTTACCTTCACCCATACTGTTAGCTCCGTCATCGGACTAATAAATGGACCCTTACAGTGTCTTCTCACGGACAGTATGTTGACTCTCTGAAGTTAGTCAGTGGGTGCAGGATTAACTATATTTAAATAGACTGGTTGCAAACTGCTCACTCATTCTAAAAGAATAGTCGATTTAGCCAAGCCCATCCAACTTGCTAAAATCAGCAATTAGATGATTAAAGATCTCCATGCTGTCGTGCCAAAACGGTTCCGTACAGTCAAATGTGCTTTAAAATCTAAAGTCTAATCATGCAGCATAAGTCTCAGAGATGCTGCAACGAGGTGTCTTGGCTACAAGATCTCAATGATATTGGTTCACATTTCACTTAAATATTCAACTCAGAACAAACAGCCATAAATTACAGATAACAGAAGCTTCACCAAGACCCTTGTCTGGTGAATTTGAGGAGTTAACCATCTCTAAGGAGGGGGAGCATCTGGCAAAGATCTTATCAAAGCCAAAGAACAAATCAACTCATATCAGTGAAATAGTACAGTGACATAAATGGCCCGTTTCCACTGAGTGGTACAGTACGGTACGGGTCGGTACGGGTCACCTTTATCAGGCTTGCGCTTCCACTGCAAAAGGGTACTGTTTTGGTGGGCGTGGTGTACGACAGAAAGTTTCAGTCGACGTCATTTTCGCTCGAGGAAATGTCTACAGTAAAGCTTTATGGGTCGTTCACAAATCATACGAGAAGCACTTCTCACAAAACAGATGCTTTATTATACACATAAACACTGGTGTATAAATGTTCATTGCTGACTGAACATGATCTGATTATAACTAGATCAATGATGCGAAATAGCCTACGCTCCGCGATTATATCAAATAAATAAATAAATGCAGCATATATGAACACATACAGCCCCACACAATCTCCGATGTTACCATATTACAGAAAACTCCACACGGCAGACATTTATGCCTTATTTAGGTTCAAAAACAATATGAAATATAGCCCCCAGTCAGTGCAAACCTCTCATCTGTATGTTTTATCATCACCAGTACATGTAGCCTCTCCGTCATTATTCTCTCAATAGAGAGTAATTCCGTTATTTCGAGTTTATAATAGTCCAGGTTAAGAACTTTGTTATTTCACATTTTGACGCGCACGCGAGTGCAAGAGACGAAGCAAAACCACTCGCGCTCGCGCTTATGGGCTCGTAACCCATAAGAATCTGCTCTTCTTCTCGGCTTTGTGGCTGTTCAAGACGACGACAAGGTTTGTTTGAGCTCGGGTCGACCATGGCTCGTTATTATATGCTTATAATATTTCGGAGCATTGTCTCTCGGCTGTGTATTAAACATGGCAGGTCCTTTGTTTTCATTCTGGCTTGTTGCGAGAGCAAATGACGCATCTCTGTAAACCAGTAGCATTCAGATGCGCGTCAAGCTCCACCTTTTGGTCACTCTTTGGTACCCTTGGGACCCTTTGCAAAGGGTGACCAAAAAGTGGTACAGTACGGTTTGGTACGCTTTTAGACAGTGGAAACGGCCTTAAAAGCGTACCGAACTATACTGTACCATACCACTCAGTGGAAACGGGCCATAAGACCATTTTACCAGTCACACAGAGACATTTAAAATGACACCAAACATGAATATAGTGATACAAGATACACCATATTAAAACCTTGGACATATTATGTGAAAATGTGATTGATCTGCTCTGATCAGAAGGTAACTTAAGGGTTGAGAAGGGGGGCTTGAGGTGAAAGGAGATGGATGATCTCTTGCATTCCACCCTGGTGAGGTGTAGCTCCAGGCCCGGCGCCAGGATGTCATAACTGAGGGGGCATTTTAATCCCGTAGGGGGGCACTAGACCTGGTGACTGATTTTGGTCCCTCTTTTTTCCTTTCAGACTATTTATATAGCCTACCTATTACTTTGCATTACTGCCTAAGCTACTGACTTAAGGCAATAATGTACTTTTTATAGTAATAATAATATGCATTATTACTGATTTTATCAATGAAAGTTGCAACGATACCGTTTACATTGCAAACGGATCATGGAGTATGGCGCGCGTCGCGCTTTTGGAACGGACAGGTGCGCTCGGTGTGATCAGCCCAAATTGATGAGCATCATTTGTTAATTCGCGGGACGGTAACACGTGCAGCCACACGTGCCGACAACACGTTTGCCAAAGAAGCAAAGAATATTGCAGTTTGACAGACGAGTTACCAAACCTGTGCTGATCCTGACCGCCTCCGTCCTGGGATCTGCGTCATAAACTCAACAAATAGGCTATAGTTTTGATAATTTAGTGCACAACTAACAAACCAGCCTTTTCCATTTAGAAAATTGGAGTTATTAATAGTTCTTATATAATATACATTTTTACAATAACCTCCGAGTGAGACGGAGGAAATACGTCATAAGACATAATCTTTAAACTAATGACCTATGTTAAAAATGTTGACGGGTTTTGTAATATAATATTAACAGCAGAGCATTAATTAAATGCATATTTAATGCGATCGATTCGAGGTAGCCTGATATTTTTATTTGATGGAAGAAAATAACATGATTGGATAAACAGCATGCCGCTTCTTTAAAAGGATTCATTCAGTGTTTTCCTTTTGTAGTCTAAATTTTTCATTTAAATGAAAAATATCTAGTGCAGGACTATCTATTTTTTCTTTTTATTTAGTTTATTCTATTAGTTTAGTTTATTTATCTCTATGCTGTTGGAAACACTGCAGGTGCGTGAAGATGCTCTGTTATGTATGCTTTGATTTGTTCTGTAAACAGTTTTTTTTTGTTTCAGGTGGTTAGAAATCTCTATAGGCAAGGCACCATTGGCGCTTACGGACAGCGCGCATTAGATGTCATGAAACTTTTTTTGACGTTTTTTTATAAAGCTGGCCCGAAGCCCGATATGCACGCTAAGACGTGAAAATAGGCCCAAAGCCCGGCCCGAGGGGCACAAAAAAGTCGGACCCCGACGGGCTCGGGCTCAAATGCAGGGCTCTATTTGGCATGGATAACACGCAACTCAATATATATATTTTTTCCCATAATATTTTAATTAGGCTATCAATTTTTTTGGCTATCATGTGTTTGTTTCCTGATATTGTCCGGTTGGCAGAGAGGTTGATCCGCGGCAAATCCACTTACTCGCGCACTAATTTAATGTATAACCCTGTAAACTTGACTTTCAGGCCGATCATCTTTAATCTCGAAAGGCATTTTTTTAAGTGTCCTAACTTCACTGCTGCTGCATAATGCGGTGTTTCTTTCCACAACTGTTAAAGTGCGCTTTAGCGATGTCAAATGAAAGCAAACATTAAAAAGGATTCTCTGTTTTGTTTTTAGATTAATTTTAATAGGCTATTATTAATAATACTAATTTTAATAAATGAAAGTATTAATTATAGTGTAGACTACTGTGGGAATGTACAGTGTCCAACTAAACATTTTTATTATATCCCCTAACTGAAAAACTAAATGACCGGCAGTTGTGTTTCCGCTAAAATTAATTTAACAGCATATTTCTTCTGCGTTTTTTTTTCTTTTAGAGCTCAAGAGAGTTGTATTTAAAGAATTAGTTAACCAAAACATCTAATGAATCAGTCTGCTGGCCTTCACATCATCCGCAGTTTTCTCGTGAGTTTAAAGTGCCCCTCTGCCGCGCGTGCGCGTTTTAAAGGCTATATACGGGCGCACCCTGACCTGACGCGGGTAACAGATCCCTCGACTATTGCTTTAAATTCACAATTTTGCTATATTTTAAATAAACACATTGCTAAATGTGTGTTCTTAAGGTTATAATGACGGGAGTGTTATTAATAATGACAGAAAGAATTTTCAGTTTTGAGTGAATAATCCTTTATGAAAACTGGGGGGGCACAAATTCTTTCTGAGGGGGCAATGCCCCCCTTTGCCCCCCCGTAGCGCCGGGCCTGTGTAGCTCTGTGTTTCCAGCCTATTGTCAACTGTCTCAGGTTGATTTGAATAGAACAGTTGAACAGCCAGTTTCCTGATCTTCTTCTCAGATCAGAAAGTTTATTGTTTTATTGCTCATGAAATTCCACAACAGTTCACAGGGTCTGATATTCTGCAGAGATTAAGCCATCTTTACAAAAGCTGTAAATTTGTATGCATATATATTCATAATTACAACAAACCGTTTTTTTTTAATTTGTAAAGCAGACAGGGAACACTTGTTCATTCTGTGCCTGACTGGTAAATGCATCAGAAAAAAAGTTCTGGGGTAACAGCTGAATATTTGCTTCGCAGACATGAGACATACCTGTACAGCATCTGCATAAAGGCTGGAATGTGCACCTTCCCCTTATGTGCTATTAGGCCATTTTTATCCATTCTGGGGTGATTTTGAGGCTTAATTTGGCCAAAACTTTCTGTGTTTCTGCTATACCGTAGCAGAACATTTCAGAGGTTTTAAAACCTTGACTTTTCCATATTGCAGTATACCTTGAAAATGGTTATCAGCCCATGCCTATGCAGCGTAACACTATTTTTGGGATCTAAAAATTAATTCTTTTTTTAAAAGTCTCAAGCCAAAAAGATTCCAATGGCGGCCCCTGCTGGTACGTGAAGAATATGGTCAATACTGACGAACTTTACACTCATTTTTTTTGCATATCATCAGCATGCTGTAATCCATTTCTGAAGCAGCAAAAGTCATTTTAAGACTAGTTTGTTGGCCAGTTGTAGTCAGTGCAATGCTAAACGTTATTGTTCCACTAGAATTTGTTTTGTCTCACATCGTCCCACAACAACATCATATAGTTTAGAATACAGTACAATGTTTTTAATCAATTAATTATTTTAGTGTCATTTTATTGAGCATATTTAATATTGGGGGCATCCACGCTTTTTGACATATCTTACATACCAGGTTTCTGCAGGTTTCACCAAGTTAGATGTAGGACTTTAAGACATTTTTAAGATCATTATGACTGAAATTTTAGACTCAAATGCCAAAAGGCTAAGGAATTTTTCAAACGGCCCAGATGGAAAAGATTTTTATTTGCCCTATCAAAAAATATTATAATTTCATACATTTAATAATACATAAATAAAATGAAATAAAAAAGTACAATACTTTAGATATTTCTTAGCAAAAGATTTTTCATATTTTGTGAAAACAAGCAAGCTTTTACTTGTATCCATACACTTTGTTCTAACAAACTTTCTTTAAAATAAAAAAAATGCACAGATGTTTTAAAAGTTTTAGAAACTATAATAAACTAAATCTATGCACAATAATCTGTCCAGGTCGATGTCCTCAGCAGTAAACACCTGGTTTAAACAAATGTTATTGTGAGGAAAATAATTACATAAATAAAATGACCTTTTTGAATAAAAGTTTAAAGTTTTATTGAGATGATTGTTGGTGATTGTATGGGTTTTGACCAGATTGGGGAGCAAAACATGAACAAAGTAAAATTAAAACTTGTTGAAAAATGTCAGACCTACAACAAAATATTTCAGTAAATTTAGGACTTTTTAGGACCCCACGGAAACCCAGTTTAAACACAATAGCCCCGGTAATTAGTTATTATAATAATGATGTAATTCTAACTCAGATACTATCTGTGAGAACTAGTAACAACTACTAGAAACAAGTTTAAACCCATAAAGAAGTTGATGACAAAAAGGGAATTGTGATCAACGTGACATATGCAAATAGAAAGTACTAAGCCAACACTATCACCGTAATAGCAGATATCTTCTATGAGAATACTGTAGGTCAAATATCATCAGCTCAGTTCAACCTTTTTATAATTTATTGTTTTTAATTAATTTATATAGCGCCAGTGCTCAAGAACTCTTTACAAACAGTGGAACAAGAGAAGCAGTAACCTTAAGAAGGTAGAGAAAATGGTAGACTAAAAATACATAAAAACAATGACAAAAGATACATAAAAACAATGACAAAAGACATGGGAACAAGTAATGAAAGAAACTCATTCCTGTCTTTCAATGAGTGCTGATGTGCATTTAGGAGAACTAGGCAGCACACTCAGGGCCGCAAGATGGATTTAATTTAGTATTCTTATTATTAAAATATATCTGAATGAGGATCAAATGACTGAGTTGGTCTTTGAGAATGAAAATTAACCTGTTTGTTCCTGCGGATCTTCATGTTTGACTCTGAATGTTTCTTCAATCTTCACATCTTCACTCTCCTCTTTAATAAACGCCATCTTTATAACTGTGGAGATCAGTCGCTTCAGCAGGAGTTTTCCTCTGCGTTTGGACACTTAATCCTGTTTAAAATGAATAAAACAATAAAAATCTTCTGTTTAAAATAAATAAAACAATGAACAGAAACAAAATAACTTCTCTTCAACACAGGGACGTGTGGTCAGGGGAGGCAGGGCCTCACCTTTCATCATCCTCACCTGCCATCTTAAGATGTATACTAATAATACTAATAATATGTAATATATTCCATGTCTATCACTTATTTTGTGTTAAAATCTGACATAAAGCCGCATCTGAAAAAACATGAGGTGAGGCAGACAGTAGCTCGCCACAATGAAGAGGGCGCTCCTGAGCTCACGTTTGGTTGCTCTTCTTCTATGCAGTAAAGTTCAACAGGAGTCTGTTTTGCTCTGACTGACTGCAAAAATATATCATATCAGCTCAAAAAGTTCTCAGAATTGGTCTTTCAACCAAAACGTGAATAAATAATGGACGACCAATGCCGGAGCCAAAGGACTCTCTTCAAAGGACGCGACAGAAGATAACGCGATCATTACAAACTAATTCAAGTCATGTCGAGACTTCATTTACAAGTAACGTTACTGTAAAGGTAAGACCAGCGTGTGTGTGTGAATGCGAGAGAGAGAATCTGCAATGGTGCCGTTTGTGTGTGTGTGTGTGTGTGTGTGTGTGTGTGAATGAGAAACAGCTGGGTGTTTTTTGGGAGGAATATTTAATCGCTATACATTTTACATTCCCCCTTGGCCCAATGTGTACAGAAACAATGCTGACATGATATATGAAACACAATCAGTAGTTGGCAAATATATCGGGTGGATTTGTTTGTTATTACTTTTGACATTGAAAGTGTCAGTGCCTCACCAGCCACAAACCTCATCGCACATCACTGCTTCAACAGTTTCTTTATATGAGAGTAATGAACTAACAGAAATCAGGTAAGTCCGAGCAAGAAACAACTGCCACAAATGACCAGATTAAACTAGTACTCCATATATATAGTGATGTTTACTTAGAATGGAATGACATTGTGCTGTTTAAACCTTCATTAAAACACTTAATCAATCAGAACTTTAATCAATCGGTTTATATCTGAGTAAACGAACCTTTTTCCAGTTGAATCACAGCAAAGTTGATCACAGAGCAGGAGCGGCGCAGCCTTATGACGTCAAAACGCCCCGCCAAAATAAAAGTTCGTTTTTTTGCCACCTACTGCTGCAATCATGAGTTATTGATGAATTTATCCCTCGTTTTCCACTTTACCCCTATATGGGCGTCTGCAGACTTGGATCCAGGCAGTTTTATGACCCAGACAGTTTTACGCCCCTGTTGTTCCTAATGCGTCCAGTAGAAGGATGAAAGAGACATGGCTAAATAATACATTTGAAGTCAACACTTCCAGATTATTAAATTTACACTCATCATGCTTTTTTAGATATACCAAAGCCCAATTGGAAATTAATTTAGATTCAAATAGAGAAAATAAAAACACACATAGTTTGATAGTTTATCGATTAACTGTAGCCTAGTTATAAGTTTTCATATAGAGATGTGCTTTTTGTTGTATTGATTATATATAAAGTTGCATTCTAAAAATTGCAAAATTATAACTGCAAATATGCAGTTTAATATGGATTAATGATATGCTTTGATGAGAATGCAGTGGTATTGATTAAGTTATTTATAAATACTTTGCAAAAATGCTTTTTCTCATTTAAGAGTTTTTGTCTTGGTGATGTGACGTCATACGGCTGCGCCGCTCCTGTGCTGCAATTCAATTGGAGAAAAGTTTGTTTTAAAGCGATTACACAGATATAAACAGATTAACTAAAGTTTCAGGTTTTTCATCCGATGTTAAATGATGTACCTGCTGTTGACAATATTATTTTAACCCTTTATACAACTTTATGACCTGATTCAGTACTATTTTCTCGCAGTAAAGAGGGCTATTGTTTTAAAAAAGTGAAATGTGTGTAATAAGTGTTTTAATGAAGGTTTATAATTTATTAAACAACATAATGTCATTCCATTCTAAGTAAACATCACTATATATAAGAAATGGAAAACTAGTTTTAATCAGGTCATCTGTGGCAGTTGTTTCTTGCTCAGACTTACCTGATTTCTCTCTGTTAATTGCTCTCATATAAAGAAACTGTTGAAGCAAGTGTTGAAGAGAAGTT
>CAIGQQ010028193.1:0-25343 GCA_903798035.1 Danio albolineatus
CTACAAATAGGATTGTGTGAATCCACTGAACTGTACATCACTATTGTGATATAAAGATACTCAGCCCTTCTTTACCACAAATGTACATTCGTAAAATAAACTAAATGCGTTCATGATTACTATTATTGCAGTTTAGGTTTTCTGCATTTAAGAGCTTTTGTATGTCTGTGTTCAACACTTGTGTGAGCTTAATAAATGACCGTTACTGTCTAAAGTAGCTGCTCATTTTACTGATTGAGTCTGTAATGAATCATGTAGACACAGTATTACATCAGAATGATCATCATAATGAATTCAGCTCAGCAGTAAAGTCTCAAACCCAAAAAAATGGATAATCAGACGACACTAATAGATGATATAAAGTAAAGAGCAAACTCTCACCTCAGAAAATGCCTGCAGATCTTTCTGTTCCTCCGCTGAACTGTTGAGTTGAACTGCAGATCTGAAAATTCTTTCACACCTGAAAAACACGTCACGACTTGTTTGAGACATGAGGAATAATCAGTCAGACGAAAAACACAGACACACAAGTAGATAAGAATATAAGATGGCAATGGAGGCTTTTGCTCAGCTGTTAATAGCAGCGTTAAGAGGACAAAGTAAAGCAATTATTGTAATATAACAGTCTTCCTCTGTACTGCAGTAATATAACAGGTCACTTTTTCAAATGTGGTGTATATTGTACTTGTTACGATCTCAGTAACACAAGTTACAATGAATGAATTTTAACCCCAGTTAAACAAAGCAAACAAAGTAGACACTGCATCCTGTAAGAGCCATTCTGTATATCAGCAAATGAAAACATTTCTTTCAGATAAGGCCATGAATGGTCATCAGTGCTGGCACTGCTTGATGTGACGGCTTTGGCTTCATCACTAGCTATGTTTCCATCCAAAGATGGATGCACATATATTTTATGCGCAAAACAGAAATATAGCATTAAACATTTGCGAATAAAGCAGCGTTTCCATCCAACCAGTCTAAGAGAACAAAATCGTCACTTCCTAACAAACTGGCGCCAAATATAAAAAAAATTAATGGAAGTTGCTGCGTTAGGAGAAGGTCTCTTTTCGTATATAATAACTTAACTGCGTCTTAAAACTTTGGCTACAGCATTTTAGAATGACAAAAACAACATTTGAGATGTTGTACAATGAAATTGGTCCATTGGTTAGTCCATTAATGCTGTCCCATCACATACCAGTTCCGACAGAAAAACTCATTGCCATTGTGCTGTATAAACTCACTACATGCGCCGAATACAGAGTTGTAGGGGAAACATTTGGTGTCAGCAAAACAACAGTTCACCGTTGTGTGTACTGTGTGTCAGGCCATTCGTACGCACATGATGCACAACTAAATTAGGTTACCAGACCTGGCAGAGGCACGAGCGATAGCTGACCGCAACTACACCACCCACCATGTACCACAAGTATACGGAACTTTGGATGGATCCCATATACCCGTTATGGCTCCAGCTGAGGGTTACAGGGATTACGTTAACAGAAAGGGTTGGACCTCACTCATATATAAATAGGTATATATAGTATATATGTTAAAATAGAACAATATTTGTCCGAGATACAACTACATGAATATCTGGAATTTGATGATGCAAAACAATCAAAACACTGAGAAAAAATAAAAAGCTGTCCAAATAAATTTGTATTGCAAATTACTTATCATAAATTAGGTTTTATATTTTTATAATTAGCAAAATACCTTCATGGAACACAGTACTTTATAAATAAATTATTTTTTGCGTAAAAGAAAAATTTATCATTTTGAAACTTTGGATTTTTGGCTATTGTATTTTGGGAATGCATTTAATAAAATAACCATCAATTGTATAACAATTCATTTTAAAATGAATGATCATATCAACAAAGCTGAGTAGTTTAGATCATTTGCACTGTACAAACATGTTTTTGTTTAACTTTTTTATGCAAACTTTATGTTGTGCCTTATTTATTTTTACTTTTAGATATCCCCACTGATGTAGAAGGTGTCCAGGTTCCTCTACTGATAGCAGGAGACCCTGCTTATCTATGGAGTTACATATGTGTCTTTATTATTCAATCAAAAATATTTAGTTTTAGGGAAAAATTAAGTACATAGTAAATATAAAAATAATATATATTTTATCAAATAAAAAGATGTTAATTCAATAAACGTATGTCGATGATAATAAAATATTTTAATTGCCCCGAATGTTCTATTATGCAGTTGCCACAATTTTGATTACAAACTCATTCCTTTTGCTCTCTGCTCTGCCGTCATTTATTGCACATCTAGAATCTTTGCTTGTGAGTTGAAATGTTTTGCTTGCGAGTTGAAAAGTTTTGAGCCCATGTATCCCAGAGTTAATTTTGTGTCTTTATTATTCAAACAAACGTATGAAGTTTTTGACCAAAATAAAAGATAAAAAAAATAAAAAATAAATTCTAAACTATTGCCATTTTATGCAGTTACCACCAGATTTTTCATTGTGCGCTCATTCATTTTGCTTTTGGTTTTGTTTAATTTTTTTGCGGATCTAAAATCTTTGCTTGCGACTTGAAAAGTTTTGAGTTGAAAACTCTGCAGCTCAGTGGGCGGTATCCTCCCTCCGGGATGAAAGACCTTATTCTATTGGTCAATCTTGGTTGAGGTCACAGGTTGGCCACACCCATTACGTTTTCGTGTGATTGGACTCCCACTAGTTAGAAGAGTGAGCAAGCGAGCAACAGATCTACTTCGAGGTTGGTTAACTAGAACTGTATAACTTGTATATTAATATCCGCATGTCCATTAGATAACATAACGACTGCTATTATTAAACTCTGTGTAGTTTGTAATATCGCTGAATAATCTCGATGAACTTACATTAGCTGTCGGCCATCAGTAGTGCATAGATGCAATAGGTAACGGAAGGCCACTGTACGTTATTTTGGAAAATATACAATACTGTACCGTCACTGTTTAAGTCAGGCTTTGTTTATGTCTGTAGATGATGGCTATAAAATCACTGGTTTTAGGGAATCTGGACATCACAGTAAAAAAAATTGTAAAAGCTAATATGGCACAGCGGTGGCGGCCTGGGACAGTACTTTTGAGCGGGAGAGGGGTGGCGTGGGGAAGAAGGGAAGGGAAGGAAGGAGCAGGCCAGATTCACGGTGGCAGGCCAGGTAGACTCTCAGGCCAGACTCTCTCTACCCTATGGCCGGTCCGCCCCTGTTGTGTCTACTTAAGTGAATATAAATTGTCAAAATCTTAATTTATTAATTACAGAATGGAAAACCAACCAGGCAGATCACAGCAACAGGTAATTATTACCTTATTCCTGCAAAGTAATCAGATGATAATTTAATGATTTGATCAGTATTGTGACAGTAGTGCTTTGCATCAAAACCTTTTTTCCCCTAGTATGATCAACATGCTATTACGGAAGCCGCACAACATTTTATGTCCTTGGTGGCAAGGGTAATAACAAATGAAAACTCCAGACAGGGCCAGACTCCAATCCAACCCCAGCAGTCAGAAAGGCCTACAGTGGATCATGAAATGGCTAGGTAGAACAGCAAGCATATTTTAAGGGCCAGTTTAGGTGTTACACTGAATATTCAAACATTTTTTTCTTTGTAGTAATTTACATATTTGCCTACCTGTTTAGTCATGACAATGGAAACTTGAACAGGTTCAGTACAGGTTGATTGTATTGTTTGATTCTTGCAAAAAGTATTCATAGTTTTACCTGTTCTGTTATTTGCAGATCCTTTCCTGTTTTTTTTTTTAAATACTGGCAAATATAAACGTCAACTTGCCAAAAGTCACAGGCCTGCAATACCAGCAAAGGCACAGAAATGATTTGATCTCTCTGTGTCTTTGCTGGGATCTAAATCAGATATAACCCCTTCCCTATCTGATGAGCTGGAGTTGATGCAAGCAGGGCTAGGGAAGAGGACACTGTCCTTAACTCCAGACACAACTCATCCAGAGGTAAGGTGTCAGGGTTCTGCCACTTCAGTCTTGTTAATTCTTGTTTAAGTTAAGCTAAGTCCAGACACTAGCTCTGTCTAGTCCTGTGTGTTGTCATTGTGTCTCTGTATGAGTGCCAACTGTGGGCGCGCTCGGACCTTGCGCACTCCCGCGTGATGCGGGCGCGTGTGGTCTGGGTGTGTTCGCGATTGTGCGCTCTCGTCCTAGTGTTTGTTGTTCTGTCGGCGTTGTGCTGCTTCATCCTCAGCTTCTGTCTAGTTTGGTTCCGGTTTGGGATGGCGCTGGGATGACACATGCGCGTTGCATATGAGTGAGCGCACAGTAGGATGTCTTCATTTTATCGTGTGCTTATGTCTCGCGTTCAGTCCTCTGTTGTGTTTAGCACGTGGTGTGTGTTTACACACACACCGCGTGCTTGTGTCGTAATATGAGCACGCAGTTAATGAGTTCACTCATTGGTTGCGTGTTCTAGTCTCTATGAGAGTGCATGGTTTGTGTTGTCATGCGCTCTCCTGTCTATTGTCTGGCCCCGCCCTCCTTGTTAACCCATTATTAGTCTATTATGTTCACCTGTTTGTTTGTTAATCATGTCCGCTGTCCTGTGCCAGTTCGTCATCGTTTCTCGTCAATGATACTCCAGTCTTGTCCTCCTGTCTTGTTCCAGTCCTGATCCAAGCCCTGATCCCTGCCAGCCTGTTAAGTTTGTTTGTTTATTTGTTTTATTAATGTTTTCCCCCTCGGGGTAGTTTGTTTTGCCGTTTTGTTTTATTTTTTATTAATAAATAACCATTTTCCTGCACTTGAGTCCTTGCTGTCCTTTCTCTAACCCCCAACCTTGACATAAGGAGTCTAATTTTAAGCAAACAAAACAAATATTGCTTTTTTGAACGTGTTAGTCGTTAAACAGTTTGTTTACTTGAAACTTTATTATTGTAGTTATCAAATATGTTACAGGAATCCTATCCAAAAATGAAGGATTTAGAAGACTTTTGCAACGCGGCAGGTGTGATTTTACTTTTCTCTATTAAGTGTTCACATTGTGAAATATGACATACGATTTAGAGACGAATAAACTTATGTCATTCCATTTATTTTGTTGTATCACCCAAAAATGTAGGTGGAAATGGACGAAGGAGACTGTCTGCTGTACCGTTGGAGTCAGAGGGGTATACGGGATCACTAATCAAAAGTGCCTCAGGTGGAGGAAAAAATGTACTCTACATTGTACCACTTCAAGATGAGCTTGATTTGATGCCACCGCCACCAGATGCACCTGAATTTGCACGAATACCAAAGGCTCATTGTAAAAAATTAATTACTCTGATGCCTCTTCAGACATTGGCTTTGCATGCTGAACATTGTGACAACTCTGAAAATTCTGAAAATGAGGTAAAGTTCAAATTAAAGCATAAAAATAAATTGGGGCTGCACAATATATATTTCAGCATCGATATAGCAATGTGATCATTTGCAGTAGTCACATCGCAGGATATATGCAATGATGAGTTTGTATTATAATTTATCATTTGCATGTTTTTTTTATTCCTGTCATTGTATGATTTTAAAAGCATTTAGGCATAAGAAATTGTACCATTTGTGACTTTAACAATAAATCATTTTTATTTTTTTCATTCAATTACTGTACTTGATTACTGTTGGACTCGAAAACGATAAAAAACTTCAGTTGTATCTTTTTCGTGATTTGTATTTAGGTTGTTCATTAGATTTTACGGAGATGCACTCCCACTGTAGAATCATCCAAATCTAACATTATACAATTTGCAAATAGAGACATTAAGTCATCTGGTGAAGTTGTATTCATATTACAATATATATCACAAAATAAAAAAAAATTTGCAATCTTAGAATTTTTCAATATTGTGTTGCCCAAAATTAAATATACGATAAGCTTTTATTAGGTTACAGTCTTCATGACTTGTCCTCTTACTGTGCATAATAGCAAAACCTGTTTTGTAAACTATTTTTATTCAGGAATCTTCACCCAGTACCACTGTAGCCTTGCAGAGACTTTGCTTTTAAACAATTTTATTTTTAAAGGTGCAAATTTTCAAATACCCTTGACTTCTAAGGGTCATTAGTTCAGACTATTCAAAACAGCCCAGAATTTCATGAGTCAATTATTAATATTTTTTTGTTCACAGGAAGACGATTTGGTGTTGATAGAAGAGACAACATCATCTTCAAGGCAAAATATTGCACCTTCTAATGTTGCAACATCATCCAATGTTAAACCAAAACAAATGGAAGTCAATAGTAACAGGTTTACAACATTACTCAGAATATCATTAAATAAATAAGCATGTTATGTTTCATTTGCTGTACAGTGTAGCACTTTTGGCTAAAGATAAACAACAGTTATACTTTATACATTCATATGGGTTATTTGATCAGTGAACATTCTCTCTCTCCCTCTCCGGCACAAACACACAAAAGTATTGTTTCAAAACACCATAGTAATTAGTAAAATATAGGGATTAATCTAAAACACTGTTTACGCTGTTACATATCCAAATAAATAAACTGAATTTAAAGAACAAACAATCAATCAAACAGCACAGTGAGAAAAAACAAAGACAAAAAAAGACAGCAGTACAAACATTTCTTAACCCTAATAGGTTTGTTACAAGTAGCAGTAACAGAAATAGTCAACATCACAAGAAAAATGTGTTAATTAAAAACCTACTAAACATGGGCGCATTTAAACATTTACTAATTGTTTTCCATTTGCAATTAATAAATCAATGATCATTTAAATGTTCTTTCACTGACAAATGACACGTAACACCTAATAAAGTATTGATATGTTCCCATTCAACACCGTCACTTCCACTGTTTTATATAGACTAAGACAAGCGAGTATAGAACATCTGTAACATCTGTGTGGGTACTAGCTCATGTTGATATGAAATGGCTGACATAATGGTCAAAAAAGCACTTAAATCAACATCACCTAATAGTCGAATGGAAATGGAAAATGATAGTTAAAGAAGCATGTTATCAAAAGTGGAAAGGAAAAGGGAAGACTTGTAATACAAGAAGCCATTTATTTAACAAACAAAACAACATTAGACAGAGTAAAGGACTGCACAGTTTTAGTGGAGAGGATCAGACTATAATATCAAGATTAAGAACGGGTCACACTAAACTCAACTGGACTCTCACATTAAGGGTGAGCATTGTGTAGGGAACAGGATTATCCAAAAATATGCAGTGTAAAGGAAACTAGTAGAACATGTGCTATTAATGTGTCCTTGGTATGAGCAGGAAAAGAATAAACTAGTCAAATAACTCTACAATATGGGATTCAAATAATATACAATCAGTAATTCATTCAACATAAATCAAGGATTAAGTAAATTTATCTTAAGTAAGCTTGAGATTGCTATCTTTAAGAATTGCTTTTAACAAATATATTTAATTTTGAATGTTCTTGTTTTGTTTTTTAATTAAAGCATGTCTAGTCTGAAATCCCTTTACACTCCAGCACAGGAGGTGGCGATATGACATGAAACTTTCAATAAAATAACAGAAGAACTGACATCCAGGCTGTTTCTCAATTCCAAAAACGCAGAGAACAGACTCGTGTTCTTGTGGAGACCGGTCCTGCCAGGTCACATCGGAAAAACTAACTCGGGAGACTGCGAGAACAGAAACGCGTTTTGTGAGAAATTAGATGCTACGTTCTTCCTGCTGGTCACATGACAACTCACGCAGCTTTAACCGAAGACTATTTAAACATCACAGCATCCATACAAGAATTTATTGTTTTCCCGTTTCACAATATATACTCTGTATAAAGACTTCAGAAATATACGCTGCACATCACAAATAAAACAGATTTTAATACGAATTTCAACAAATAAACACCCTTAATGTGTTCATGCTAATGTTTACTTTTGCAGTCTCATTTAGAGAAACTCCTGAGGTAAATCAGTGATCTCTCTGAACTTTAATAATAAATCTATATAAATTGCTGCACTTCCCACCTCCAGTCGCAATGAATTCTGGGACTTCTAGAGCGAGTTCGGTGCTCAAGTCTGCATCGGTGCATCCTCGATATCAAGAACACAACCGAGGACTTTCATGCATCCTCCGTTCTTGCGGTTTTGAGTATTGGAACTGAACTTCACTGGATGATGATGATGACGTTACAGATTGAGAAACAGCCCTGTTATGCATGCTACTGACATTTAACGGACATTTTGTTTTACACCTAGAACAACTTCATTAATTCTTCAGTCATACGTTCACATCTGCAGAGAGAAACTCTGATGTTGGAAACAAAGATCTTTAGGCTGCTTATGAAGAAGATTTTTATTTTCTAAAAAGCTGTATAAGACTTCTAATTGTGTGAGTGAAGGGCCATATGACGCTGACATTACATGTCGTTGAAAACAGGTGATAGGTTAAGGCAAAGAGGTCATAAAAGGGCATGAGAGAGGACTGGGGATACAATACCGAAACAACTGTTAGCCAGAAATAGAGCAGAAAAGCCAGAAAAGCATGAAATGTACACAACATATGTTGGAACTGTCATGTATGTTTGAAAAGACACATACTGTATGGGAAAGAAAATCCAGTTTAGATGTTTGAATACACAAACACTACTAATGATTGGCAAATTTGAACTGTATGTGGAAAAACAGTTATGAGTATATTAGATCTGAACATTGTAAGGCCCAACAAGGAGATGGGGCTTTAAATTGAGGTCTTAAATTAGTAGGAGCTTGGAGATGCTTGTTGAACCAGGAACCAGCTGTGAAAACACAAAGGTGGGATGACGCAAGGATAAAAGTTATAGCAAATGTGAGGGACTTTGGATTTGTCCTGGGGAGAGACTAGAGATGGGTCTGCTCCAGGCAGAAATTATTCCAATAAAGTATATTCTTCTGATATTCAAAACCTCTAGTCTGAGTTTCATTTATTAAGAGAATAGCCAGAAACTACGACACTTTAGAAAAGTCCAGGCATTGGCTTGAAGGATCAACTCACTCATTTGTAGCATCTGAAACAGATCTAACATGCATTTATTTCTAATCTCTCTAATTCTCTTTTTTCAGAGCTGACCATTTGATTGAAGTGTGCAATGTGCACAAATATGGTTATTGGTTCATAATAAAGTTGAAACACATATAGAGTTATTTTGCTTTCTTGCAGCCTGGTAGAAACTCTCACAACCTGGTACTGGGCTGTGACCCCTGATCTACATGTAGTGCCTGGACCATCTACAATGTCCGGTACTTTAAGAATTAGCTCATAAGTTCAAATTAATTAACATTAATTTGCAGGGATTCGAATCAAAAGATTCGAACAACTGACTCACAGTCAGAAATATGTTAACACTTACGCTTACGTTATTTATTGGTCCACCCTAATAGAAGTAAGTAGCGTAACTTTATCTTTAGTAAATCTATGTTATTAGCACTATTATTACGTGGCCAACGATAATAATATAATTAGGATTTCACTATTTACACAAGCCAGGTAGCAAGACCATATAGCTGAGGCAGTAACTTAGAAACACATAAAACTCCGACAAGGATCTTAAAATGAAACGCAGGTTTATTAAGCTACACACAGTAAACTACTCTACGTAAAACAGACAAACATACAGATACACACACACACACACACAGTTCTGGGTTGAATGACTGAAGATGAGCGACAAAGAGTCCTAAACGTCTAGCACTTGCTTAAGTTTAGTATTGCAACCTGAGAAAACCACCAAGCAGAGAAACTGACTACAGTCAGGCACTTCAACTTAATTACCAGCTTCAGTATGTAATGAGAAATTGGTCTGTGTTTACTTGCGGTTTGATGACCTGTTTCCCTCGCTCTCTGGTTGAGGGAAACCCCGGCGAAGCCGATTGGTTGCAGTGCGTTGACGTGGTTGGAAATGTCCTTTGGAGAGGGGTTTCCTTCTTCTCATGGAACGTTGTCCCAGTGACGGAGAGTCTGACGTCAGCGCGCGGGAAGTTCGTCGAAAGGGAATTCCTCCTGAGAAAGGCTCTTTGGCAGGGTTATGAGACAGAGTCCGGAAACGTTGAATGACTGATCCTACTGCTGGATGACGCGGCCTCTGATGGTTGTAGGAAACGTCTATACGAGCAGTAAGGTCAGACCGTTCATGTGAGCCGCGATTTAAACAGAAGCAGTGTGAGCTCCTGTGAACGGGGTCGCGTGGCCGTGGAGGTTACAGCGGACAGACCCGGGCTGCTGGGTGAGCTTTCTAAGAGCGATGTCCTTGCCGGCGTGTTGTAAAGACGGGGAGCGTGCAACGCAAGTTCGTGCGTAGACCCCCTCGTGAAGCACAGCGAAAGCTAATACGGAAACCCAAGCAAAAGCCAATGTGAAAGCCCTATAAAATCTTACAGTTTGGGCTTTTATAGTGGGCGGATTTTAGACAAACCCACTTGGCGAGTGTCCAATGGCCGTGGCTATAGAGTTATATCCACACCCATCTTCTCCCTGTATGTCCACGCCCAGGGAGGCGTCATGGCTGGGGCTAATATCTTATTCACGTTATCAAACTTCAATAAAGCTTCATAACTAAGTATTATTTGCAGATTCAGTTTCATCATTTGATGAAATGTTCTCTAAAGCCTTATAGCTTCAGTTTGAGACCAAACATTATAGCCCTTATCAAATACAGTTAATTACGTGCATTACACACGCTACAACATTTCATTTCTAGACACAATTATAGTGAATACACATGCTTACATGCATAGCAAAACATACACAACTATTAGCAATAAAACATCAAAGCAAAACACTCTTTTAAACGCGAAATGTCCGAATAATCATGCGGGCATTTTGTCTAAAGGCAATCACGGGGTTCTCTTATCCCGGCACAGAAAAAGAGGCGGGGGAAGTGTTCCCCGGAGATACACAAACGTTCTTTCTTGCGTTGGGTGTAGAAATCAATTATCATAGTCATGTGAAAAGCAGATGGTCGAAAAAGCACAGATAAAAAGTCAATTAGTAACTAGGGTAAGAACACGTCCTTTGTTTTATAAAGGGGAAAGACGCATGTGTATTGGAATTAGCTTCAGGCAATTCCTTATTACGAAGGAGACGGAGTGGGCTCCACGAGGCTTGTTCATGCCGATTATGGATTCAGCGTAAAACGTGGCTTAGTCACTACATCATGCTGACTCTAAGGCCCCGTTTACACTAGTGCGTTTTAGTTTTAAAACGGCGTTTTAGCAAGAAAACGATCTGCGTCCACACTCGCGTTTTCACCCAGCGTCTCAAGAGATCTCCGTCTTCACTAATCCACCAGAAACGTATATCACGTGACCATTGGCGCACTCTGAGCATGCGCGGTCAAGTATAAACAGGAAGCATGTGTCTCGCTCGGCATTCGGTTATTGTTAGTCAACAAACGCTGGTTGAACGATGAACGCGATGGTAAAGAAAGCAAGAGAGGTCTTTTTGAGGACAGACGACGAGGTTGAGTTGTTACTTAAAGTAACAAATGAATATAAAACATCCATGGCTATCGAAAATACAGCGTTTACAGTGAAGACTGGTCTGCTGTCTGCCGGTGACGTCATAGCCACGTGCGCTTGATGAATAGGGGAAGGATACGCAATGACCCAAAGCCCCAATCACGTAGCGGATCTCAGCAGTAACACCTGTTTTCAAAAGTATGCGTTTTCCCACGTCCACACTGAGACGCTGTGGCAGCGTTTTAGAATGGAAACGGCCTCTCCAGCGTTTCTAAAACGCTCCGTTTTCGCACCTCGAAAACTCCGGCATAGTGTGGACGGATGGCGTAACCGTAGCAAAACTTATGCATTTTAAAACGAAAACGCACTAGTGTAAACGGGGCCTAAGACTTAATTTGCATGCTCTGTTTTAGGCTGTCTCCACCTACATGTATCAATGCCTGTAAAAATGTATATAAACTAGTACATGACAATACTAGTTCTGAGTTCTTCCGATGATGCCACAGCGACGATTAAAGCATTCTGCTTTCAAGACAACCGAGAAGTTTTCCCTGGTTTTAAGACTCATCTTAGAATTTCAAAACAGTTTTGGTGCCATGAGCCAAAGCTAGAGAAATTCACAACAGCGGCCAGGAACCACAGTCTGCGGACCATCACTTTGAAGACCATCACTCTCCTGAGGAGCTGACAGACAGTGATGGAGAGCGCGGCCAGGAACCACAGTCTGCGGACCATCACTGTGAAGACCATCACTCTCCTAAGGAGCTGACAGACAGTGATGGAGAGCACGGCCAGGAACCACAGTCTGCGGACCAACATAAACATCAAAAGAATCCATACAGAAGCACAAGGTCTGGACCCAAGTGTTTTACAATTTACATTCCTGCGCATAAATGGAAAAATATTAGGCCTTTGCCAGGTAGCAGAAAACTGAAGACATCATGGACACATGTCATTTATGAAAAATTTAGAAAACAAAATCCTTGCTGCACACTTGTTTTCACTTACCAGCATTTAAAGGTCGCTCGTAGTAGAAAGTATAGGTGTCCTTTTATAACAGTTAAAGCATTGTGTTCCTTTAAGTCTTGCAATGCACATTATATTTTCCAGATTAGACAAAAGCCATTGAGCTGATCAATGACATTAACGTAATACACTCTAATGCCCATTACACATACTAATAAAATCATGTTAATTGTATTATTGTAGTCTAGAATAAATTATTGTTTTGAAAATGATTTGTAATCTCGCTTTATAATAAAAAAATGACTCAACTCAATAACTTTGATTAAACTGAAAAACAACCCACAAGCTAATAAAATAAGCATATTTATGAAACTGGAGCACAAAACCAGTCTTATGTTGGCAAGTATATTTTTAGCAATGGCCAAAAATACGATATAGAAAAAAATCAGAAGTTGCAATTTTAATATATATGATATACTGTATTTGAACAATTTCACCAAATGATTAAATAGCACTAGAAAGGTTCACTTCTCACTATTAACAAACAATTATCTATGATTTTTGCTTCAATAAACTCCAAATTTGCTTCTTATTAATAGATATTAAAGAGCCCATATGGTGGGTTGAGAACGGTTAAATTACACTTTTTTAAGTCCCAAACAACAGGATGATATGTATGCAAGGTTAAAAAAACACTTTCGATGTCTTATAATATCTATTTATTTTTATTTTTATATCTACTCATTATCCCACCGACTCCCATATGAATCGTCTGGGCGAGTCTTTTTCCCCAAGCACCTCCTTTACGTGACGCTACCACGTCACGTCACCACATCACGTCCGTGTCAGCAGCCCAATGCCAGAACATATTGAAAACAAATCACTGCGGTTGTACAACAGCGTATTGCTATATTATTCATCATAACAACAAACATTCAGTAATAATCAACACTTCATGGACTATTGTAAGCCAACAAATAGTTACATTCGGCAGTAAGCTAAATGGCTACCGCTACATGCTGCACGGAGCAAAGACAATACAGACAACTACATCCATATTTACCTTGTTACAGTGAACAAGACTGGAAGAACATGCTGGTCCAAATAAACTGGGTATTGATCCATCCTTTAACAACAACCGTGCAACAAATCCCGCGTCGTAAGCTGGTAGATTGGTGTAGCTCTCTTCAGAGAGATGACGCGAACACAGCACCGTGTTGGGGATGTAATTCTCAGGTATTTTACGAAAAAAAACTCAACCACTCCAGGTAGGGAAAAGAGATTTCCAGGTAGGGAAAATAACACGGCTTTTCCCTCGCACTTCAGAGCATAGCGTCTACGGGACATGATTTAACCGGAATGCCGATAAGTTTAGTAAAGTTAGCAGCAGTCGTGTTTTCCGGATCAATAACTCATGACCGGAACATTTTTCCTACACAAATAGCACCTCTTTTCAATCGTCGCAATGTATACAATCACCTACAACCTTATTTTCCTAAAAATGAGCTTTGCCTACGCGCTGGACGCATTATATTAAACTGTGCGCAGGCTGCAGAGACCGATCCTTAGGGACCGTCTACAAAGAGCAAAACGCGAAAACCAATACTACTAAAGCTGTCAATAACTTCTCTCTAAATCTTTATACTGTCATCAAACAGTATAAAGATTTACTAAGATATTACTCAGATCACACGTCACTGCTGTCCCGCTGGTTAAGCTACAACACTTACTGCAATTACTTACAAGGCACTTACTGCCTTCCACTTTTTCTTCCTGTCTGTGGGCGGGGCCGGGGAGTTAAATTTTCCCGGGGTCTGCGCGCGCAACTAGTATGTTTCGCGTTGACGTCAAGCCGAAACGGCTAAAGACTCGTTCTAATAACGATTCATTTAAACAACAATGAGTCGACTCTTTTATAGATGAATCAATCGTTTTAAACACTTTGCACTTTCAGATTTAAGCCTTAGCTGGACATTTCACTTTACTTAGAGCTGTGTAACACACTTCATGGAAGGTCATTTTCAAAAATCCATAATATGGGCTCTTTAAAGGGCCACGAAACACCAAAACACATTTTTTGAGCTGTTGACAGTCATATATAAGTCCCACGCTGCTATAAACACTATTAGGACACATATAATTGACTAAAAAGTGAAAATTGGTTGTATTTGCGTTATTTCGAGCAAATTCGTTCTTGCGGTTTGAAACGAACTGGGGGTCTGTCCCGGCGTGAACAAATTGACGTCAGTGAGCGTGCAGCATTAATTCATGACATAGCCTTTGTTCAAGCCAATCAGCGCCCTCTGCTGGGTTTGCGGTGCAACTCATTAATATGCACGAGAGCTTCGAAGACTGTGTGTGTACGTGTTGCAGTGTCCAGACGGCAGAGACGCCACGTTGTGCTTCCAAAACAAGTGGAAGGAGACGCAGGTCGCCAGTGTTGTATTTATGTGCTGCAGCTATAGTAGTAAAGGTTTAGTCTTGGCAGCTGGACACACGCGCGCGCAGCAGGAATGCATCTGTAAGAAACTTTATTTTTTCACCCAAGAGCTTTCCGCATCTGGAAATTGTTTTGCCACTCGTCTCCTTATAAAACAGACGCCGCTCCAGTTTATGTGGATTGTCTACAGATTTGGTAAGCCATCAGTGCTCTTTGCTTGTTTATTCAGTTCGTAGTTAGTTAGTAGTTCGTAGAGTTCGTAACTCTGTCAGTGTTTAAAGACAGACCTTTGTCAAAATGATGAACTGTTACTGAGTTTACAGTATGTTAATATCTGTACAATATTAAAGACTGAAAGATCCGCTGTCAATTCTGCTCTCCGAGTGTAAACACTGCAGTCAAACAATTACTTTTGTGTAGAATTTTCGCCGCATTTTGTGACAGGATAGTCTGCGGAGGGATTTTATTTCTCCCTTACGCCGCGCGGTATCAAACACTACATTAAAACAACACTCTTAATAGTTTCTCACATCTAGTTAGTCACGAGGGACATGCAGGAAATGTTCCTGGATTATAGTATAAGCACCAAACTGCCGCTAAAGTCAACAAATTAATAGTTTGGCTAATAATTAGATTACTGATATCACTTCACACTCACTTCTTTCTCCCCCTGCGTCTGTTTGTGTGTGTGCGTCGTTTTTTTGAAAATGAGCGTGTGCACAAATGGAAACTCCCATCTTTTTGCAAAACCTTCTCTCATTCCCTCCCCTGACACTCCCACCTAAACAGAGCTGAACACACCCACTTTCCTGAGCTTTTCCAGACTGCAGGTGTGAAAACACCCAGCTGAGCCAGCGGGGTTTCGTGGCCCATTAAGTTAGCTTGGGTATTGGGTTAGGGATGTATAAGATCATGCAGTTTGCAGAATCATGCAGTGTACACTGACCTAGTGGGCTTTATGTCCAGGGGTCTTCAGGTTTTATACGCATTCATTCATTTTCTTGTCGGCTTAGTCCCTTTATTAATCCGGGGTCGCCACAGCGGAATGAACCGTCAACTTATCCAGCATATGTTTTTACACAGCGGATGCTATTCCAGCCACAACCCATCTCTGGGAAACATCCATACACACTCATTCACACTCGTACACTACGGACAATTTAGCCTACCCAATTCACCTATACCGCATATCTTTGGACTTGTGGGGGAAACCGGAGCACCCGGAGGAAACCCACGCAACCACGGGGAGAACATGCAAACTCCACACAGAAATGCCAACTGACCCAGCAGGGGCTCGAACCAGCAACCTTCTTGCTGTGAGGCAAACGTGCTACTCACTACGCCACCATGGCGCGCAGGTTTTATACTACCTCAGTTAAAAATTGTTTTTATATTATTTTATTGGGACAAAATTGATCTCCGTAAATCATCAATTCTTCTTAAAAGATTTATATTAAATGCCTAAAAATAAAATATATAAAAGACTTTAACATAAACATACAAACATAATTGATACTGCTGAGATCCTCTTCCACTGGCATTGTAGCCATACCCTTCCTTTCACAAAAGGTACTCGTAAATGTAGGCTACTTTTTATGTAGTTTCAATATAAGGCCTGTTTGAGTTTCTTTTTTATAGCAGTGTTATATGGAACAGGCAGGCCTAAGCTGAAGGAAAGGAGCGAGTGAGAAGTATAAAAAAAATTAAAAAAAACTCTTGTTGTTGGAAAAATATTTTTGAAACAAATTTCGTTTGGTAGCTTATACATTTTTTCATAGGCCTATTTGGTGTATTTATTTTTTCAAATATCAACAAGAATGATGAAACATTTGAGGTGAATTCAATCCCCCTTTCTTTTAAAACAAAAGGTCAGCCAGGACCACGTTTATTGTCAGATTTTGGTTAAATAAATAAGCTCTTACTGTGGAAATCAGTTAACATTTGGCATGGATAACAGGCACGTTAATATGTTTTATTATCACTTTAAAGGCAAAACAATATTGAAATGATTATACTAAAGTGTTTTATTTCTCTATCTTTAAATAGGCAGAGGATAAACTAAATATTACTTGAACAAATAGCAGCATATATCATTTAATCGGCTGCAGCGCATCACGCTGCAAATTCACTCATGCACACAATTATAACACTTCAAACCTGACAACGCAAGGCGACGTTGCAAATGTCAACAATCTGTTTTAACAAATCTTGTTTGAGTTGACGTTTGATTTTATATTACCATTATTATTATTTTTTATATAATTATTTTTCTGGGTTTTCACCTTTATTGGATATGACAGTAGAGAGAATTGACAGGAAAGCATGGGAAGCAGAGAGAAGGGTAGGATCGACATAGGACCGTAAGGCGGAATTGAACTCGGGTTGCCATGAGCACCAGAGTGCATGTGTCGATGCACTAACCACAATACACCACTGGCGCCGACTATATAGGCATTATTGACCCATAACAATGTACAGTGCCTATATCAGTATGTTTGTATCTTTATAGTTTCTATTTTAATTTGCAGTTAAATGGACTAAATAAATAAATTGAAATGCAAATCTAAGTATTATTGCAGAAGTGAACAAATAGATTTTCCCTACCAGCAAATTTTAATACGACACCACATATAAAAGCAGACACTAACCCGCTATAACATCGTCACCAATTACTAAAGCTCCAAAAGACTGGCGAAAACATCGGTAAAACTGTAGCTCTGACATGGGCATGAGGGTTATAAATAAGTGAAGTTTATTCATAAACAAATTTCAAGAGGATCACGTGCTTATGATTGTTCCCAGCTGTTACAGCTTCAGCTAATGACCGATTATCCAATCGTATGATTCCTAACTCTCTATAAATAACCAAAGTTTTCTTATCTCAACATCTTCGTCTTGAAGAACCCCCCCCACCCATCCACTTCTACTTTCCCTCTTTTCAGATGGGCGACACGGTGGCCCAGTGACTAGCACTGTGGCCTCACAGCAAGAATGCCTCTGGTTAAGTCCCTACTCCCCTACGGGGAGTTTCGCTTGTTCTCCCCGTGCTCGCGTGGGTTTTCCCCGGGCTCTCCGGTTTCCTCCCACGGTCCAAATAACAAGCACTAAGTTACTTGAAAGCACAATTGATATTATAGCCAAGCTCTTAACGAATACACCTCTCCTCAGTTCACCACTAGCTGGAAATAAGCCGAGGGGGAGTTCATCGAGATCTACCTGAGCTCAAACTCTCCTCTCGCCCTGCAAACGGGAGGGAGCCCAGGGCTCGAGGATCTTATGAGCTCAGGGCTCTCTCCCGGGACAGCATGCCAAACAAGCTTTATTATCAATCATCAGCTAAGTGTGAACTCTTGAACTGAAAAACAGCTGCGGGTGAAGTATATTGATCGCGTTTGTGATCATATCTCGGTTTTGTTCTGTTGAAATGTCATTTCAAATATACGTAGCTTGAAACAGATGCAAATATGATTGTTATTTGTAGGACTACTATGGCTAGGGCTTAAACGAAGCAGAAAAAAAGTATAAAAAAAAAACAGCTGGGAAACATAACCTGCTTTGTATTTTTGTAGGAAACAGTTTAGATCTTTTTAGGGTAAGACCCCAGATAGCAAACCAACATTTAATCAATGTTGATTATTGCTTATAAGCGTCGATCAAATTTCGACATTGAATCAATGTTCTTTATTTGGTCGGTACATCAGAAGGTTATTACATCGAGAATAAAACATTGATTCAATGTTGAAATGAAGTTGAATCTTCAACATAAGCTACCCGACGCATATGGTCGAAATCATAACATCAGTTGGATGTTGAAACTTGATTGGAGGACTCGGAGACAGTTCTTCACGTGCGCGTATTCATCATTTGAATCAATAATGGACAAGGCAACGGACGGAACGGTAATCTGAAGGTATTTGTGTGAGTTATTGCTGTATATAACTGGATCAGGAATATCGAAACAAAACCAACTTAACTCGGCTCCTTTAGCGCCCCTCACAGAGCTTGAGCCACGCTGGCATGTCTCCCTTTGGGTTTTAGGTTTTGAAAAGGGCAATAATTCCACCCCCCCGTCCAAACGTTTAGGATACCGGGGTATCAGATTTGCACAATCCATATGCACAACGCTTTGGCCTATTTCTTTGGCCTATTTTAAAGTTTAGTCCGACCTATAAACATTTACGAGTGACGTGACGGCGAACTTCATTTTGCGTGCACATCTTGAGTTGAAAAATATTTTTTTTCGACTTTCGAGCGGAAATTATAGCATGAAGTAATGTGGTATTTATATCTAAAAAAGTCAGGGGGACATGAAACCATGTCAGAAGACAGTCAGAAACCATGGTGCTTGACTGGAAGAAGGTGGTCACCTCCAGTTTGGAGGAGAGTCCTTACCCCAAATGGAGTTCAAGTATCTTGCGTTTTTTTGCCATGAGGTATGGAATGTGAGATTAAAAGATGGATCAGTGCAGCGGCAGCAGTAATGCAGTTGATTGTCTGTTGTGGTGAAGGAGCTGAAAGGCAATGTTCTCAAATTACCGCTCAATCTAGGTTCCTACTCTCACCTATGGTCATGACAGAAAGGACAAGATCTCGGATACAACCGGACACATTTTACAAAGTGTTATGACCCGCTTGTTTGAATCGCACCATAAAAGAGATGAACCAACAAACAGTGTTGCCAGATTGGGCGGTTTCCCGCCCAATTGGGCGGTTTTGAATTTAATTGTGCGGGTAAAAATTGGCTTGGGCGGGTGAACATAATTTGGGCGGGTTCAGGCCGGTTTGGCGGTTTTAAAAAATATTTAACAAAACCTAAATGTGCACATGTGATGTGCACATACTCCATTCAATTAGACATCGTGACGTATCACACACACCCACTCACATTTGTGTTTGACGTTGTTGATACAGTCACGAGCCAGCGCTCAGCCAATCACGAGTGAAAACAGCTTCGTTCAGAAGTCAGCGGGAAATAGAAGCAAGATGCCGAAGTGGGGAAAATATAAAAAAAACTACAGAAAGGAGTGGGAGAGTAATCCCGACCTTAAACTATGGATAATGCCATCAAAACTTGATTATAGCAAGGCTCACTTCAAATTCTGCGACACAGAAATAAGGGCCCACTTGAAGGATTTGAAGGACCACGCCGAGACTAAGAAGCACAAGATGCGGTGCCTGCCCACAGTTAAGCCGTTTACAGTGAGTAGAGCTAACTTGAGTACTATTTGCGACGACCAGAAGCGACGTGAACTCCGCATAGCAACATACATTGCTTGCCACACATCAGTTAACGCTGTGGATGAATTATCGGACATACTGAATGACGAGACCGGAGGATTCCAGATGCACAGAACCAAATGTACGGCTGTTATTAAGTCAGTTCTGGGGCCATATTTTAGAGAGGAACTTCGACAGGATATTGGTAACTCACCTTACTCCCTCTACTTGGACGAAACAACGGACATTTCTGTTAACAAGTTACTTTGCATATGCATAAAATATCGTTCAAAGAAACAAAATCGTTTTGTGAGCACTTACTTGGGGCTGGTCGAACTTTTGGACGCTGATGCTAATGGGATTGTGGATGTCATCATCAGCTTTTTGCAAGCCAATGCGCTGGACATAGCAAATATGGTTGGCATAGCAACAGATGGAGCAAGCGTCATGGTGGGGAGACAACATTCAGTGTATACACTGCTCAAGCAGAAACAGCCGAATTTACAGTTAATCAGATGTGTATGCCATTCTCTGGACATTGTAGCAAAAAAGGCAATGCAGCAGCTCCCTAACAATATTGAATACTTGATCAGGGAGACTTATAACTGGTTTGCGCACTCATCCAAGCGCCAGAATGACTACCGAACTCTTTATGAGACGGTGAACAACGGAGGTTGTCCTTTGAAAATGCTTTCACCAAGTTCCACCCGCTGGTTAGTAATAGCAGACTGCATTGACAGAGTTCTTGATCAAGAAGATGCACTGGCTTTACATTTCAGTGTGGCCGCAAGCTCTGAACACTGCTACGCAGCGCGGCTTCTGAGTGAAATGTATAAGGACAAGACGAACAGCCTGTACCTGCATTTTCTCCGTCCTTTACTGCTGGAAATAAAGGCTGTAAACAAATGTTTTCAGTTAGAGACAGGTGATAGCCTTTCAGTTTTCCGGGGCCTCAACCGGCTGTACATGTCAACACTGAGACGTATAATTAAGCCGAGCGTTTTCCGAATGAATAATGAACAACAACTCAGAGACTTAGATCTAAAATCTTCTAGTATATACCTCTCACCTAAAGATGCTGACCTGGGGACCACATTCAGTCAAAAGTTAGAGGCAAGCACCCTGCCACTGGAGAAAAAGCAGGTGGTTTTAATACGCTGTATGGACCTCTTAAAAGAGCTCTTGACCCAGTATCAAATGCGTTTGCCTGCATCCATGGAGCTGCTGTGGAAGCTGGAACTCCTATGTCCCGCATCTGTTGTGACAAACAAGTCACCGTTTCATGAATTGCCCAAGGAGTTCTTTTCAGGCTCACCAGATTTACTTGAGACTCAGTGGAGAAATGTTGTTTCAGCTGGGTTCTCACCGCAATTAACCATAGATGCGTATTGGTTGAAGGTAGAATCTTTTCAAGATGCTGGAGGAAACCACTGCTTTCAGGATTTAGCACTTGGTGCAATTAAAATCCTCACTCTCCCCATATCCAACGCTCCCGTTGAAAGAGCATTTTCGCAAGTCTCACTGCTTAAAGATGACACCAGAAACAGAATGGGATTGCCGCTCCTTTCAAGTTTAATGGATGTGCGCTCAGGGCTCGCGCGGAATGGATGGACATCGGCTACATTCCATCCTCCCCAGCAACTGTTGGGGATGTTTAACTCATCCATGTACTAGACACCTTGGCCCTTCTGTACAAAGTTCGGAAAGTTTCATTAACGTTCAGCTGTGTTCTTCAGCATCATATGAAGTTACCGACAGCATGTTCTGCATTTAAAGGTAGGCCCAAGATCTCTCTCTCTCTCTCGCTAAATCCTGTCTGTCTGTCTGTCTGTCTCTCACTCTCACTCACGGGAGTGAAAATATAGTAGAAGTAATAATAAGGATTATTATATTACTATTACTATTCAAATAGAAAATGTAATATAAATGCACATTTTTATTTTATTATAAACGAATTGGGTATTATTTAACAACAATTATCTTACAACAATTTAAATCCACTGTAAAAGTGCAGTGTGTGTGAGGGGAGATGTGAACAGGTTATGTTAAAATTTTGCTATTCTGTTCTGTTGTACTCATGTACTGGTGTTTGCCGCTTTAACTGCAGTATGGTGAATTAAGTATTTTAATATAATTTAATTATTATATTATTTTTATTATTATATTATATTTATATTAAATATTATTTATTTGGCTTAGTTATTTTAATAAAATTATATATATATATATACATATATATATTAAAATAACTAAGCCAAATATTTATCAAATTTAAACATATTAATCAAATATTTTTGGGCGGTTTTGTGCGCGTGTGGGCGGGTTGTGGACAGTTTTTGGGCGGGGATCCATCAACTCTATCTGGCAACACTGCCAACAAAATAGCCTGAATGCAAATGATTTATTATAAAATGTAACTCATAGAACAATCAATCAAAGCAACCAACAAATGTCTGGGGATAATAATAGAGACAAAGAACTTAGAATATAATCACAACAACACTTTACTATGATATAATTCATGCAAAACCATAAGGTTAAAGAGTCAATGAGATGGCAGGTCTTGACATGAGGACTCCTGAGTAGCCACAGCGTCCTGGGCTAGCAAGCACAACAACTTTTATATACCCATTGATAAGTAATGCAGGCATCCAATCAGGATTTACCACATACTCCAATTTTGAGTCTTGGGATCATCACAGTGTATTAATATTGTTAAAACTTAATACCTGTCGCTCAGCCTAAATCATAAAATATTCATCACGTTTATATTCTACTCAAAAAAGTAAATGTAGTAAACTAGAAAGAATCTTGAACCTAAGAGTAAAGAAACTACTAATAACAGCTGCAACACAGGACAATCGAATGGGCTTTCTAAACTTGAGGCCCTGGTATACTGCAAACTAACCTGCTGGAGCTCCACCTTCTTTGATGTGCGGTGTCTTCCCCGTGATTTGTTTGTCATTCAGGGAGTCAGACAGAGAACATCATCCAAAACAACACTAGCTACATGAATACACTGGAGAGTAGGGCTGGGTATCGAGTTCGATACTTTAAGCACCGACCGAATCGTCTTGATACTATCGAGTATCGAAAAAATCATTTTCTTTCACAATCTTTTTTGTTAGGTATTAAATTTCGATACCCAAGGGAATATTCTAGTCAACGCCAGTGAGCTAGAAAACCTGAGGCATCCTTAACGTGCCAGGATCAAATGCTGGCGATTGGCTGCGGCGAGGCTGTCTTGAAAATCAATAGTTTATGCCAATTACGCCCACTCGCCCAGAGCTTGTCAAATGTGCTGCTGTAATGCGTACACTACACTTTAAAGCATAGCATAAATTTAACATTTAAGTGATCAAAAGTATGGCTACATTATGCAAAGATTGATGGCAACAGTGTGCGATGCAATATCTGTAAAAAAGTTATCGCAACCAAGACTGGCAATGCATCAGATATGATAAAACACCTCACAGTACATGGAATTAATTTACGAGAAGAAAGTTGCTCTCTGTTTGACTGCAAGAAGATCACACCGGCACAGTCATCATCATCATCATCCTCTCAGTATTTTCCTTACTCAGGGCCTCCAACAAGACCACCACAAGCGTAGTCCTCCTTGACGGATGAGGATAACTGCACGATGGCTGGGGCTCAGAAATGTAAACAAACATACAAAATCAGTTAACTTTTAGCACTTCTTGCTTGTGTACTGTTAAAGTTAAGTTTAAGTTAGTGCGGGGTAAATTTATGTAACAGACTTTATTTGATTCTGTGATGTGTACATTTCTGATGTTTAGTACGCAAGTGTGCGCAATGCGTTTTGCCCCTAGGGGTTTGCCGTAGCTGGGTTTTATGAGCATGCGCAAAGGAACTGCAGGGACTGAGAAGTGTGAGAGAAATCTGTTCAGAATAAATGAGAGTTTGGAAGAGTTCAGTCGCCTCCGTTTGTAGTTTTGTATGATTCAGTGTTTAAGCGGACCCTGTACAAACGCTCGGTTGCATTTATTAATCCTTTTTTGGACCTAACATACGCTGTGTAACATTATGTACTGTTTCGATGGCTTTAAATACCTAGCTAAGTTAATACTGAAATGCTTTGAGGTTAACAGTAAATGAGGAAGTTTACATTAAACTTATCTTATTTAAATGTCCACCCTAATGTTGTTCCAAACCCATAAGATCTTTGTTTATCTTCAGAACACAAATAAAGTTAATTTGGATTTAATCCAAGAGCTTTCTGATCCTCCCATAGATTTACTGAATATGCATTTTTCAATGCTTAGAAAGGAACCGAAAACATAGTCTAAATAAGTCCATGTGATATAAGTGGTTCAATCATAATTATATGAAGCTGCAAGAATACTTCTGTGCGCAAAGTAAACAAAAACAACTTTATTCAATGATTTATCTATGTGAGGATCAGAAAGCTCTTGGATTAAATCCAAAATATCTTCATTTGTAGATAATGACAGAATTTCAAATGTTGGGTGAACTAAACCTTTAAGCAGCAGTACGCCTCACAAAAACTTAAAATTGATTCACTTAAAACTGCTTGAACTTTATTAAAACTGTTTGCACTAATATATTGTGTTAAGTGCACTTTGTTCGTTTGTTTATTGGTCTTAGAGATAAGCCTGTTGTGAAAAGTGTCACAAACATCCTGAAAAAAATAAAACCAAAGTTTCTCTGAGATTGTGTTATGTAATCTTGTTAAAATATATTTCTTAAAATAAAAGTATCAGAAAAAGTATCGTTCGGAACTGGTATCGAATTCAGGGTATCGGTATTGGTATCAAAAATTTTGGAACGATACCCAGCCCTACTGCAGAGTGGAGTACAGATGTATCCGCACCTGTACAATCACTTACAAAGAGATTTTAAGCTGCAGAGGTGCTGTTTGCCAGATGTTTATGAAACTGTTCTTCTCTCAGACGCCATCATTGTGTTTACAGTAAAGCGAGGAGCGCAACACATTTACAACCCCACCTACTGCAGTGTAAGAGCTGGAAAACAGTATACGTCACTCAGCCTTTTCAAACATTATTCAGACATGAAACATACTGTGCACATGAGAAAATGTTTTGCTGCATTCATGTCATGTGTGCAACTTGTGAACCGTCTGGTGCAGTTTCAATTTTGGAGCTGTAATAAAAAAAGTCTTCTTACACTCAAGCACATAAACTCCAGTGTGGATCCTCATGTGTTGATCAACGGATCAAACTCTTCCCACACTGAGTGCATGTGAATGGTTTCTCTCAAGTGTG
>CAIGQQ010028195.1:0-14047 GCA_903798035.1 Danio albolineatus
CAGAGTAAAACATGGTAAAATATAGGTGAAAGTGAATTGCAATTAGTTTCAATGAAATTCATTAGAGGAAAAATAAATGTGACTATCAGGATAATGGCATGGAAACACCAGAAAGATAAAGCTGAATGTCTCACTAGGTTTTAATTCAAATTTCATGATGATATTTAAAGTTGTTATAAAAGTAATAGGAGTGAGTAAACTGTAAGGTTAATATATATATGAATATTTTGATTGCAGCCAGGGGCGGACTGAGACAAAAATTCAGCCCTGGCACTGTAGCCACACCAGCCCACATTACCACACCGACACAGCACCAACCACTGACATGCATATTCATTACTTATATTGATGTACAGATGGTGAAATAATCTAAGCAGGACCATATGTCATAGATATTTAAACATTTACTGTATGTGACTGGAAACAACCTGTTTATAACAAATTTATACATACAGTAAAAACTAAATAAATAAAAAAATCTTGTAGTCTGTGTGCTGTCTGTATTACCTAGGTTTGTACTACCTGTCTGTATTACCTAGTTTTTTCACACCATAAAAGTATAATCAGTTAATAAATATAAGAGTTATTGTATTTTATATCCAAGAAAACGGCAGCCCCTCCGCTCAGTTGCGTCTGTTTATAGCACACCGATGACCGGCCACGTTGACGTATCAGGGCAACGCTAAATGGTCCTCGGAACTTTAGAAAGAATGCAAAATGCAACTTTATAATCAATACAACAAAAAGCACATCTCTATAGGAAAACTTATAACTAGGCTGCAGTTAATCGTTAAACTATCCAACTATGTGTGTTTATATTTTTTCAAATTAAATTAATCTAAATTAATTAGCAATTGGGCTAGTATGGTGAGTGTATCAGTTGTTTGTATATTTTCAATTCAATTCAACTCACCTTTATTTGTATAGCGCTTTTACAATGTAGATTGTGTCAAAGCAGCTTCACATAGAAGATTATAGTAAATTGAAAATGTCAGTTTAGTTATTAGCTAGTATATTATTAGCTATTATATAGCTGAGTTTAGTTCAGTTCAGTGTTGTTTAATATTCACTACTTAGAGTTCAAACACTGAAGAGTAATCCATCGGTGTGCAGCTCTAGCTGCAGTCTAGGCGCCGGACGCTGGAGAACTCGAGGCTCGTCTGTCCTTGGAGGGTCACAGGAATCCCTCTCTTGCTTGCTACTCCGCCAAGCAGCTGCTCAGGATACAGCGAGGTCCAGGATTATGGAGCCTTGGGATCGTCTCGTCACGGGTCTTGGATCGCATCAGTGGCGCTGCATAGTCTCTGGGGGCCTGGGGATGAGTATCCCCAGTTGGAATAGAACAAAGAAAATAATTAGTGTAGCTGCAGTTCATAGTGTATATAAAGGAGATGCGTGGAGCACATTCATGCATCATACAGCTAAGTGACGTATTGAGTGTATGCTTTACTAAAAAGAAAGGTCTTTAATCTAGTTTTGAACTGTGAGAGTGTGTCTGAGCCTCAGACATTATCAGGAAGGCTATTCCAGAGTTTAGGAGCCATAAATGAGAAGGCTCGACCCCCTTTATTTGATTTTGCTATTCTGGGTACTACTAGAAGCCCTAAGTTTTGAGATCTTAGAGAGCGGGTTGGATTGTAGCGTGACAGAAGGTTGGTTAGATAAACAGGAGCTAAATTATTTAATGCTTTATATGTAAGAAGTAATATTTTAAACTCAATACGAAACTTAACAGGCAGCCAGTGTAACGAGAATAAAATTGGGGTGATATGATCATATTTTCTAGACATGGTAAGAACTCTGGCGGCTGCATTTTGTACTAGCTGAAGTTTGTTAATAGAGGAGGCTGGGCAACCAGCGAGCAGAGCATTACAGTAATCCAGCCTGGAAGTCATAAAAGCATGAACTAGCTTTTCTGCATCTGAGATGGATAGCATACTTCGTAGCTTAGCAATATTTCTCAGATGAAAGAATGCAGTTTTTGTGATATGGGATATATGGCTTTCAAAAGTTAAATTGCTGTCTAATATGACACCCAGATCTTTAACAGTAGAGCTAATGCTAACTCTGCATCCCTCTAGTTGCAGGTCGAGTTGTGAGATCTGCTGTGTACAGGATTTAGGTCCTATAAGTAATAGTTCAGTTTTGTCTGAGTTTAAAAGAAGGAAGTTGTTGGTCATCCAGTTTTTAACATCTTTAATACACTCAGTTAGTTTTGATAGTTTAGACGTCTCGTCAGGTTTAGTAGAAATATATAATTGAGTATCATCTGCATAACAGTGAAAGCTGATACCGTGTCTTCTAATAATGTCTCCCAGGGGCAGCATGTAAATTGTAAACAACAAAGGGCCTAAAACTGAACCTTGAGGCACCCCATACTTAACTGGCCTGACTTGTGAAGGTTGTCCATTAATATTCACAAACTGGTAACGATTAGTTAAGTATGACTTGAACCATTGTAAAGCCGTTCCCTGGACACCTGTAGAGTTTAAGCGATCTATGAGGATATTGTGGTCAATTGTGTCAAATGCGGCACTAAGATCTAGCAGGACTAACAGCGAGATGCACCCTTGGTCAGTAGCTAATAGTAAATTGTTGGTTATTTTCACTAATGCAGTTTCTGTACTGTGATGAGGCCTGAAACCTGACTGGAACACCTCAAAAGCATTGTTCATCTGCAGAAAGGAGCATAATTGAGCAGAAACAACTTTTTCTAGTATTTTAGACATAAATGGAAGATTTGAAATAGGCCTATAATTAGCTAAGTTGCAAGGGTCCAGTTGTGGTTTCTTAATAATAGGCTTAATAACAGCTAGCTTGAAAGAGTTTGGAACATGTCCTAATGACAAAGAAGAGTTGATAACGTTAAGAGGTTCTCCTATTACAGGTAGCAGTTCTTTCAGTAATTTTGTTGGAATTGGGTCTAGCGTACTCGTAGCTGGTTTAGAACTATTTATAATTTTGTCTAGCTCTTCCTGTTCTATGTTCTCGAAGCACTGTAGGCTAATTTGGTTCAGTGGAATGTTTACTGGATCTGAAGTATAAGGCTGTACAGAGATTTTAGCATCTATTTTTTGTCTAAAGCCTTCTATTTTATCACTGAAAAAATTCATAAAGTCTTCACTACTCATTTGCGATGTGATATTTTTTGTTCCAACGATGACCGATTGTTTGTTAATTTAGCAATGGTGTTAAATAGAAATCTAGGATTGTTATGGTTATTTTCTATCAGTTTACGGAGGTGCTCGGCCCTGGCAGATTTGAGGGCCCTTCTATAGCTGGACATACTGTCTTTGTACGCAATTCTAAAGACCTCTAAATTAGTTTTTTTCCATTTACGTTCCAAGGCACGGGTTGCTGTTTTGAGAGCGCGCGTATGACTGTTATACCATGATGTAGTTTTATCTTCTCTAGTCTTTTTTCATTTGATGGGTGCCACAGTATTTAGTGTGCTAGTAAAGATGGCATGCTGCTAGTTATTACATCGAGGTCATTTGCATTTGCAGGTGCATTTCGAAATAAAGAAAGATCAGGCAAGTTATTTGCGAATTCCTCTTTGGTAGACGGAACGATGGATCTACTAAGGCGATGTATTGGTGCGGATCTGCTAATGTCAGGTAAACATAGCTTGTAAAGTAAGAGGTAGTGGTCCATAATATCGTCACTTTGTGGTATAATCTCTACATCCATGACCTCAATTCCATAAGAGAGAATTAGATCTAAAGTATGCTTTAAGCGATGCGTGGGACCAACAACATTTTGCTTTATCCCAAGGGCATGTAGTAGATCCATAAATGCGAGCCCTAGTGTATCATTAGCGTTATCTATATGGATGTTAAAGTCTCCTACAATTAGTATTTTATCAGTTTTAACTAGTAAGTCAGAAATAAAATCAGAAAACTCTTTTAGAAAATTGACATAGGGTCCTGGGGGTCTATATATGGTGATTAAAGCGAGAGATAGCATTTTATTCATAGTATCCGAAAGCATAACATTAAGCGACAATACTTCAAAGGAGGTAAACATAAGTCCGTTTCTCTGATTAACATTAAGAATACCACTAAAGATTGATGCAACTCCACCACCACGACCAGTTTGACGAGCCTCATGCTTATAAGAGAATCCTGGAGGAGTCGCTTTATTTAAACTAATATAGTCATTTTGTTTCAGCCAGGTTTCAGTGAGACAGAGTGCATTAAGATTGTTATCTGTAATAATGTCATTTATGATAAGTGCTTTAGGTGCTAGTGACCTGATGTTCAGGAGACCTAGCTTTACGATATTTATATTTTCATTTTTTAGTATTTTTTCTGGTTTGATTCTTAATAGATGTCTTCTAGAGCACACAGTACGCTTATTTCTTGGTCTAGTAATACGAGGAACAGACACAGTTTCTATGCGGTTAGCCGGACATGCAATATTGTGAATTAAGTGGGATGAAGAAGGGTCTATATGGCTAGAATGTGGATTTTTTGAATGTTTACTTACTAGTCAGACAGAACGAAGCGTCCTGGAGATGTTGTCCGACAGCAGATCAGCTCCAGCTCGACTGGGGTGCAGCCCGTCAGCACGGAAGAGCCTAGGACGCTCCCAGAAAAGATACCAGTTATTGGCAAAGAGCAGTTTCTGTTCTTTACACCATGTTAATAGCCATTCATTCAGAGCAAAAAGTCTACTGAACCTTTCACTTCCTCGGCGGTAGGTAGGAAGCGGTCCAGAAACGATGATCTGCGTGGTGGGCGCGGTGCGACGAACCGTCTCGATCAGGCTCCTGAAGTCCTCCTTCAGGATGTCCGACTGTCGCAGCCCGGTGTCGTTCGTCCCCACGTGGAGGACGACGGCACCGATGCTCTCGCCAGCGGTCAGGATAGCAGGAACCTGGGCACAGAGATTCTTAATGCGGGCACCGGGAAAGCAGTGAGTGCGTACTTTGTTACCTTTAGTGGAAGCAGCGTGGACGTGGCGAACGATGGAATCATCATAATCGCCACATTGCGGCCCGTCTCGCGGAGGGGGGCGAAGCGGTTCTCCGTGGAGATCTCGAACGGGGGAGCAGGAGACGTCCTGCCCCGGTACCTGGCAGGCACCTTCCGCGGCTGCACCCAGGGGCCGTGGTAGCCGGGAGTCGGCGTGAACGACCACTGGGCGAGCCGCGTACGCGGTGCACTGGGCCTGGACAGAGAAACACGTGGGGTTGAGGTAGACGGAGTGTTGTGATCGTATTGAACACTTACCTCAGATGAGCGAGACGCAGCGCCGGGTGCAGCGAGCAAAGCCCGCTGCTCTCGTAGCTGCGCACGCTTCATCTTCAGATCCTGTATGAGCCTCTCCAGATTGTCGAGCTCGCGATCCAGCAACTCCATTGTAGTTTCTCCTGCACACAAAAGCGACATTGAAAAGGGAGAGGAGCAAAGCCAGTAAGTGGGTAAATGAGTGAGTGAAGGAAGCCGGTAGCTTTTGCTGGCTAGCGGTGCTAGCAGGCTAAAGCTACAAGCAACAAGCGGATGCTCGAGAGACACAACGTTTTAAGGTAGATTTGTTTGTATAAATGTATTAAAGGTATGTCCACCCTAGGTAGAACGGAGAAATATTTAGCGAATGTGGGTGTATTCTATGATAAAAATGTAAATTGCGTAAATTGTAAAATGTAATTTGCGAATCGAGGCGACGGAGCTTCAAACACACACAGCTAGACTACTGGAACAGCGTCAGTGACGTCACTCGAGCATGCGCATCCCAGTAGTGAAACCGCACGATCATCACTCTAGCTCTTTGATTCTCCCGGTCGGCCGAAGGCGTGGGGCCAATACGGTGCGCTCTGTCCAGCAACGGAGGAGCTGGAAACAAATCGGATCCCAGCACGTCCTGGAAAAAGTGCGACATAAATGTGACCAGATCGTCACTACTCCTTCTGGAAGGCCGATAACCCGGAGATTACAACGTCGAGAGCGCGATTCCAAGTCCTCCATTTTCTCAGTGAGTACTTCATTAGCTGAATTTAACTTTAGCACTGTCTGTTCCAGTGCTACAATGCGGTTGCTGTAACCGTTCATGTGCTGATCAAGTTCGTCAATGCGTCGACCTTGTGACTCGATACTTAATTTAAAACTCTCAAAAGATGCGACAACTGGAGCAAGAGCAGAGTCAATTGCTGCCTTCACCTGTTCTGAGATGGTAGAAGTTAGCTCGGAGATCAGCGTGGCACGGAGATTTTCCAGATCCAGCGGCAGCCTGTCGCCATGAGTCTCTGTCGCGGCATTCTAAGTTTTTTCCGCCTTTCAGATGCCATAGATCCTTCCAAACTATAACCGTTTGATGCACGATGCAAAGAAGACACCACCAAGTGTGTCCAAAGATTCAAGCAGCCAGCCAGATATATTAAAAGACGAAAATGTTCGGGAGCTCACTTCAAGTGTGTCTACCCACTCACATGCTTAACCAGAAGTCCTGAAAACATATTTTGACAGAATCCCAGGGCCAGCTATGCTGCCTTTGTTAGACTCAGGCATTCTGTCTAGTTTCTCTCCAACAAAACCAGAAGAAACACCTAATGTCGGACATTAACTCTGGGGCACTAATCACAGCTACTGAAAAGCTCTTTATGACAACCTTAAACTTCATCTTTTCAGTAAGACCCCTGCATGTTGAAAAAAACAACAACACTGTGCAGCTTCCAGCACAGCAAGCAGGCAAGCTCTGACGAGGTGGCAGAGTGGTTAAGGCGATGGACTGCTAATATATTGTGCTCTGCATGCGTGGGTTCGAATCCCATCCTCGTTGTTTGTTTAAGGGTGCTTTCACACTTGGTTCAATTGCCTGGACCGTACCCAAGTTCGATTGTCCCCCCTTGCCACCTGCTTGGTTGGTTTGTGTTTACACTGTCTTTTTTCCTTCTGAACCCCGGTACGCTTGCGTCATCAAGCCGATGTTTTGTGTACGTCTGTTGCAAGGCGACGGACACAAAAGCAAAGCGCCGGAATGGAAAGACGTCCGCACATCGCGGTTGTTTCGCTTTTACTGAACCTTTTGGTTTAGAACATACAGAAAACGGCTCGCGTCTATCTGCCGCAAACATATTATACACGTTCAGAACATCACGCGATGTCCCAGCTGTTTTAGGAGGAGACAAGCATTATCTGAGCTCTGGCTCAGTCGCGCTTGTAAGCGCGTGATACTCAGACACACACACACACACACACACATGCGCGCGCATACACACACGAATGAACGTTATAAAAACTAGTTTGTTGTACTATTGACGGTTCACTTCCGGCTTTTGGTACGATTGCATTCATACTACAAGTGAACCGTACGAGAGTTCACATGAACCGTACCCCAGACCACCTCTTTCAGGCGGACTCGGGTACAGTTCACGGGTGCGCACCCGAGTTCAGAAGACGTGTTCACACTAGCTAAACGTACCGTACTATGACGTCAAACGAACCCGGGTGCGGACCAAAAGTGCTAGTGTGAAAGCACCCTAAGAGAGCCAACCCCGTGGTTCCCTGGAAGGTATCTTACTCACACCCTCTTAGCAGAATGTTATGGCAAATTTTAACATCATCTTTACCAAAATTGCCTCATTAAAAACATACAGATATGCCACAGTCCAGTCTCCTGCAGGAGAGGGTGCATGTGTGTGATGAGGTGACTGAGTGGTTAAGGCGATGGACTGCTAATCCATTGTGCTCTGCATGCGTGCGTTCGAATCCTATCCTCATCGTTCGTTAGCTTTGCCGTTCGAGAGAGCCCAGTGCAACCGTGGAAGCTATCTTACTCGCACCCTCTTAGTGTTTTGAAGGACGTTTTGGAGACTTTAACGTCATCTTTACCGATATAAGCTGCAAAAACACTCATATCTATGTAACTATACAAATATACCACACTCCAGCCTCCATCAGGAAAGCGTCAATGTGGGGAACAAGGTGGCAGAGTGGTTAAGGCGATGGACTGCTAATCTATTTTGCTCTGCACGTGTAGGTTTAAATCCCATCCTCGTCTTTCAAATGCTGTGGTGTTTGTGAGGCTGCACGGCTGCTGTGGAAGGATTCTTACCCGTTCCCTCTGAGCATCTTGAAGGATGTTATGGTAAAAGTTAACCCAGCCTCCAGCAAGGATGGACAGCTGATCCACTGCGCTCGGCATGCGTAGGTTTGAATCTCTTCCTCGTCGGTCAATTGTTTTGGTGTTTCAGGGAGCCAGGTGCTTTTATGGAAGGTTTCTTACACGCACTCTCCCAGCGTTTTCAAGGACGTCACGGTACAGGTTAGTCCACCCAGATGCATGCATATACCAACACTAATGATGCAGTGTTTAATTATCAACAATCTTTTAAATATTCATTTATGTTTGATCATATTTAGATTTTTTTTAATCATTATGGTCAGGAATCCCTGCTGAAAAAAACAGCTTAAACCAGCCTAGGTTGGTTGGCTGGTTTTAGCTGGTTGACCAGTCTGAAAATTACCAAAAGCCATCTAAAACCAGACTTAGGCTAGGGTTTGTTTGTTGGTTTGTTTTTTAAAAATCTGATGGATGGGTGAATTGATGGACGTCCTTTCAAGATAAAGAAGTAATTAGGTATGTGTCAGGTTTTTCTTCTTCAGGTAATGGAGAGAGAGCAGGCAGAAGAGGGAGATTTACAAGAGCATCAGTGGACATTTATCTAAAATATGCTGGAGAACAGCAGGTAGGGCTCTGTCAATGCTGTCTATAGCTGCATCCTTAATCACATACTTATACACTATTCTATGCCATTTAGTAGTATAAATAGTGTAAGTAGTGCACTCACACTGAAATATTCTTTTATTCTAAAAAGATTAAGTGCACTTCAAAATCCCGGATGATGCACTTATTTAACCGTTGAAAAGAAGTGTGTGTTTATTTGAGTAGTATGAAGCTGCAGACTCGGAGCCTGCTGCATCTACAGTCCCCGCACCCAGAGTCCCGCATTCTCAGACCCCTCGTTTTTCGAGACAGCGCCACCTTTCAAATTGGATCGAATACACGTGAAGAACCGAAACACAGTGAGTATCGTCAATTTTATTTAATGATTTCTTTTTTAATCAAACTACTTTATAGCATATAGATAAATCAACATATTAACAGTCTATTTAATATTTGTAATGATAGTTTGTAACAAAATTTGAGCCGTTAATGTATGTTTTTGCGCCTTTTTTCCCCCGAAAATATTTTGATAGCTAACGTTAGCCTTTAACCTTGGACTTTTTGTAGACAAGCCATTGTAAAAAAAATGATTAAATGTAGTTGACATTAAAGTAGATCAATTAAATACATTAAGTGTGTTAATATCAAAGAATGTCACCATTAATTATTTAATCAGATTTACCTTTTTTTTATTATCAGAACATTTATCCTAAAACTATACATTTAATTAATGTTATATAAAGTAATTATTTTACTTTATATAATTTATAAAGACTACTTAAATTAGTTCTTAAAACGTAAGTGGATCAATATTTATTTTACTGTGTTATGAAGTTGTTGCCAGCCATTTACAACTCATAGGCTACAGTTGCCTAATAATCAAATTTGCTATGCCTTCACTATGTATTAACCAGTCTATGGTATTAACATGTGAGTTAGAATGTGTCATTTGGCTTTTTTTGGGGTTTCTTGTTTTAATTAGTTTTGACTGAAATTTGACTGTATGGGCTCTGTGGGGTGGTCTTAAATTTTGAATTTGAGTTTGACTCTCTCTCTTTTTTTGAAGATGGATATAACAATTATATAACAACCATTCAAAGATTAGCATTCCTAAATGACTCACCCAGGGCTGTGATCATTGTCAACTTCAACATTGTCAATTGATTGTCCAATATGCTCTTTAGCCATATGTTTAATGGTTATGCCAATTATTAATTGATGGCTTGTGTATATATAAAACAACACTTTTTGTTTGCCCCGCAGGATGTTCTCAATGGGAAACCATCAAAGTGGTTCCCCCTAAAGCCATGTGTGCCAGTCTTCATGGACAGTGAGCAGCAGTGTGCCATTCTTTTTGAACACCTCAAAGCTCTGCTACACAATTGTCAAACTCAACTGAACTTTACAAATGAAGTGGAGTTCATTTGTAGTTTTCTTTTTCCTGAGGTAGATCCGCACAATTGGATTTGTCAATTGGATTGTTTCTATTATTGCCATATATGAAATTTTTATACATTAATTAATTAATGTATTTATTCATATGGACAGGCCATCATTCATGGCCTGTGTGAGCTACAGGCATTATCCTGGCAGGAGGCTGAGGAGTTGTTCCTTCGTGGCCCTACTTATCACCCTAGGTATGCTTGTAATTTGCATTTACAAAAAAAAAAAAATTATTACGCAATATTTTTGACAGTGGCATTCATCTTTTATTTTAGTGAAGTTGAGGAATTTGACCGGGTGATTGCCAAAAGAATGAAAAAAGAAGCAACATTTGCCTCCCAGAAAGTAATTATTTTACCTTATGCATTTACATTACATTTTACATTTATTCATTCAGCAGATGCTTTTATCCAAAGCAACTTATAAATGAGGAGGTTTCTTTATTGCAATTGAAGACGAAAATAAAGTCTTTAACACAATTCTTTCATCCTTTTTTCTTTGCTTTGTCCTGTTTACAGCAAGATGACAGTGATTAAGGTGATTGTTAAATAAAGTACAGAATTGTTCATTATTGGTGTTTTGTCTATTATTTGAGTTTTGCTTCACATTCAAAATATCAAAAAACAGGTTTTGTAATGTTAGCATGGTATAATGTTAATTAGACCATTATATGTTGAGCTGAAAGAAATAAAATGGAAGTTGAAACATTGAACAAAAACAAACTAAAACATTGTAGCAATATAATGTCAAATACTATTTATCAGATGATAGTTCGATTTGTATTTTTTATCGTTTGCATCAGTAATTTCCTTTCAATTACACCCAAGCTCAAAAGATAAATACTGGGTAATTAGTTAGTTTGAAAACACAATGATTTTTTTGGCACATGCATTAAGCAGGAACGCAAATATATATTTGGATAAGTTTAAACAAAAAGAGACCGTAATATTGCATTCTAATGTTTTCAATGGCATTTGGATAAGGGTGTTATACGATCTTCCGAACAGCAGGTGGCGCTGTCTCGAAAAACGAGCGGTCTGACAATGTGGGACTCTGGGTGCGAGACTGTAGATGCAGCAGGCTCCGAGTCTGCAGCTTGATAATGTTGATTTAAACACTGCTGCTGTGTGAATATTAACGACCCCAAAGTCATTAATTAGAGAATGATAATCTGAAACGAGATGACAGAGAGAAATACTCAAATCTTTAGTGTCCTTCAGCAAAAGCACGTCGAAACAACCAAATATAATAACCTACAATGAAACTTTTAGAAAGATCTTTACACACCGCTAATGTCAGCGATGGTCAGACACTAATGCAGGTCAAACTAGTGAATCAACGTCATAGAATACATTCTTTTTTAGAACGCCGCTAGCACCAACGCCACCGCGCCGCCATATTCAATCACCTTAAAGGTGCAGTGCGCGATTTCTGTGAAGCACTGTAGAATATAATGATAATAATAATAATAATTATTATTATTATTATTTTGTTGAGGATTTGGGTCCCTGTAACGCTATCTTTTAAGCATATAAATAATAGCAAATTTGACTCTCAGTTTGACTAACTCTTGTATATTCTGTTTTGCATGCATATACGTTATATTGGTTGGAAAGCGCATATAATCCTGCAGAGAACACCGGAAGCCAATTTAGGCTAATTAGGCTTTTTCTAATACATTTGCTCTCCTATTATACTGAATGAGAAACAAAGACGTGTTCAATAGTGTTATAAGGAGGACCTCTGCTGGTGAACAGGGGGATTTGTAATTGTGTAAGACCGACAAGAGGTTGAGAGATTACTTTTCAACAGTACTTTACACTGTAAACCCAGATGTCCAAAATAATAAAATTGATAGAGTAGCATAAACTCTAATTTCTAAAACATTTCTATAATATATTTCTATAATAATTTCTAAAACTAATTTCTATAATATTTGATTAACTGAAGCAACTTGCTCATTAAGTAAGTGCCTTTTTTGTTGTTTCAACATGCTGTCTGCAGAGACCTTTGTGTGTGTCTGGGTGTGTGGTGAAACAACTGTCATTTAAAAATATATTATATACATATAAATAAGTTAAAATAAAAAGCTTCATTTTTCTAATGAAGCTTGGGTCTTCGTGAAATTCAGCTTTTAAAAATTATTTTGCAAGAAAAATACTCAATTCAAATTTTACACACACAAACAATCTACCCAGAACAGCTGCTGTAATGTGAGCACAAAATAGAATATTCTATTGTATATTTTATCTTTTTCCCAGAGATGGTTTGTGGCTGGAAGGGCATCTGCTGTAAAACAAATGCTGGATAAGTTGGCGGTTCATTCCGCTGTGGAGACCCCGGATTAATAAAGGGACTAAGCCGACAAGAAAATGAATTAATGTTTTATCTTGTATTATCAGTAAACAATTGTGATTAAAAAAAATAAAAGTCAAAAGTAAAATCTACAGTGAAAATCTGAATGATTAACGCCTAATTTCTGGACAAAATACAGACAATAACTGTAACAGATCTAACCTTCGTTTTCAAGAAAGTAATCAGAGTGTCTAAAATCTCACAATACACCCTCACCCTCATTCATTAGTCCCTAAATCAGTTGATTAGTTTAGTTCACTAGACAGAGTGAATGACCACAAATGACTAAATTCTGACTCTGATGAACACCTGCTGGTAACATGCACAATCACAGATGAAAACAAATATATATATATATATATATATATATATATATATATATATATATATATATATATACCTCAAACTTTTGAAATTTCTTTTTTCACAAAATATTTCTTAAAAAAATGCTGTAGCAGTTTATAGTTAATAGTATTTTGTATATAGTATAGTATTTGCAAATAGTTTTTAATGAACAGCATACTGTAGTACTAACTATCTTGAACTAATAAACTGTAATAAATACTGTAGTGTTCTTTGGTTTTTACTGGTGTATTGTAATGTATAATTGTTGAAAATATACTCATATGGTTGTTTATATCACTATAATTGTATAACCACAAAATATCAATTCAAGTCATTTATTATGGTTTTAAAACAAAATAGCATTTACTATAAATTTTTATAGTGTTTGTTTAATATGGGCTGAACTTATTCAATCCAATACCCAACACAGTATTATTGAAAGTACAATTGAAAACCAAAAAAGTGTGTCTTAAAAACACACTCCGGGTGAGGCCCAAACTAATAACCTCAAATTTGCTATGCATTGGACTATCTCACAAGTACTGGGCGCTGACCTCTTGTGCGACTGGAGCTGAGGTATACAATATATTCAAATAATGCAGTGAATCCTAAGTACATACTTGATTCAGATAACAGTGGCTTGAATGCTTTGGGAGAAGATGAAGATTAAGTTCAGATATATTAGATTTGCTCAGAGGGTACAATCTGCAGGTTGGTTACCCTCAACAATCAACCCTGGACAATCCTGACTTTCATCCCACTTGTCTTCTTAATGCCCAAAATGTGTTCCAGGTGAGGCTCAAACTCACAACCTTGGCATTGCTATGCATTGTACTGTCTTATAAGTACCACACGCTGACCGATTGCGCCACTGGAGCTACATATGCTAAGCAATTAATGCAGTGATTCTTAAACACATTCTTATTTCAGAAAATTTTAGGTAAAAAAACTTGGGCTTTTTTAGCTGTCTTTTAAGTACCGCATGCTGACCGATTGCCCAACTGAAGCTGATACACATAGGTGTGTTTGGGGTCATTATCATGCTGGAACCCTGCTCTGTGGCCCAGTTTCCAGAGGGAGGGGATCATGCTCTGCTTAAGTATGTCACAGTACATGTTAGTCTTCATGTTTCCCTCAATAAAAAGTAACTCCCCAATGCCACTCATGCAGCCCCAAATCACGACACTCCTACAACCATGTTTGACAACAGGCAAGACACACTTGTCTTTGTACTCCT
>CAIGQQ010028196.1:0-11066 GCA_903798035.1 Danio albolineatus
GTTCATCTGAGCATTCAGGAACATCTAGCGGCTCTATATGTGCACCTTTTGTTTACAAACTGTTACAAACTGGTGTTTGAACCAACAGTCACTAATCGGAGTTTGTGGTCTAAAGTTAAGGACTGGTTTAATCTCATGTTTGGATATGTCTCATATTCTGAGCTGCATCAGAGAGCTGTGAACAAAGCCCTACAAAATAAAAATGGACATCTAGATCTTTTCCTCCGGTTTCTGTTTGGTCTGTCAGTTGAGTCTAATCAGATTCTCTTAAAAGGACTAATGAAATGGCCAAGAAGCACCTCTGACAGCAACGAGAAGACAGTCGAATACATAAAGATGAAGATCACCACCATCGACTCTCCAGATAAATCCATCAATCTGTTTCACTGTCTGAATGAACTGGGTGATCATTCACTAGTGGAGGAAATACAGCAGTATCTGAAATCTGGAAGAATAAAGGGAGCCAAACTGTCTTCATCGCAGTGGTCAGCTGTAGTTTTTGTTTTGTTGACATCAGAGGAGAAGCTGGAGGAGTTTGATATTAATAAGTTTCTTTGGGAAAGTGACAAAGCTGACAATCTGAAGATCCTTCAGAAGCTGCTGCCAGTGATTAAAGTTCAGTAAGTATCCTTAGATACTTTTCCATTCACCTTTTTTTATGCACATTTTGTATATGCACATAAAATCAGTTGATGGAAACGCAAAGATGCACATAAATTTTGAAAATGTGCATAAAAACATATAACTAAGTAGGATAAACATTTTATTCGATAAGAAAAGATGCGCCTAAACTACGATGGAAACTGAAAAATGTGTGTGAATGGACAAACCAGCAGGCTGAGCACATTGTAAAACATCTGAAATGTTGTTTTGGTCATTCTAAAATGCCTTAACCATTTCAGTATTAGTGTTATTATTAATAATTACCTCCAGAATTGTCCAGAGCATCTGTGCTCTGCGTCTCACACATTCAAATGCCACCACGTGTTCATTGCATGTCGGCATATTGTCTTCTGAGGCACAAGTCGTGCTTTTCCTACTCCAGTTTTACTGTTGATATTTGGCACCAGTTAATCAGGAAGTGACGATTTTGTTCTCTTTGACTTGTTAGATTGAAACACTGCTATATTCTCAATATTCCAGTTTGCGCATAAAGTTTTTTTGCATTTTTGAATGGAAACATAGCTAATGAAAACAAACATCTCACTTTTAATGCTTATTAAGTGCTCATTAAAAACCCATTAAAAATCATATCAGTTATTGGAGCAACTTGGAAACATAGTTGAAAAATGATTTGAAAGCAGTTCAATATATTCTAATTGTTATCCTTGTTTTGGATAATTTTTTACCCCTTAAGTGTCACCATTCAGATAGCGGGACACTTAAGTTTACTTCACTATATTGCAATCAAATCTAAACATAAAGCATTGCCAATCTTTAATGCCTTGGTCCATAGATTTAAGCCTACAGGTTGTACTGTGCTTGCTGGGTTGCGACTGTAAGGTAATGGATGTCTACTGGTAATGGATGTGCCAGGGTAATTGATGGTTCATTTCACTGTGGTCACCACTGATAAAACACGGAGTAAGCTGAAGGAAAGTGAGTGGTTCAAAAGCAGAATAAAATATTGTTTGTGGTTCATTCGCTTTGGGTTGAAAGACATCAAAAGCTTAAAAACAAGGATTAAAAATATATATATTAATTACAAATATTTTTTTAATTCTTTATCAGACAGACAGATCAATTTTGAATAAAATAAGGAGTGCTATTGTTGGATAAATTATTTACAAAACATCTTTAACAGTTTCTTAAAGGGACATGTAAGCCCTCTCTTTCTGTTCTACCTCAGAATTTTTTTTTAAAACTGCAACATGCTTTGGTCTGGAGCGCTGCAAGCAAAAGAGGGAGTGGGCAAGGCTTGCAAAGCAGGGGAAAAAGAGGGGGGAGCACAACTGTCAGTTGGCTTACAATCTCAAGGCAAAAAATAAATCCAACTCAAAACCTGAGACGCATGATTTTATTTACAAAGTTAAAATGCAAAGAAATAAACGAAGTAATTTAATACCGTTTCATATACGATAGGCTAATAATATGTAGCCACAATTTGATAATCATAATAAAAATAATCATGTTTATGACTGTAATTGAGGACTTCTCCTGAATTCCCAGGTCTGAATGCAGACACATTCAGGTCTCTTTTCATATCTATTCCTACCTTTAGCCCTTCCAATAATCTGGAGATTTTAAACATTTGTAAACACGGCAGCACGGCAGTGTGTCTGAATAGTAATGAACTCAACTGATAAAAGACAAAGTCTGCCATTCTTCAATCTTCATACAGTTTGGCTGGTACAGGTCGGCTGCGTCCTATGGCTTTATAGGTAGCCCTGACAGCATCGCGGGGAAAACCTTGCAACAAACCCGTTTTTTAACAAGACAAACACATCCGATCCTTCACAACCACCTAAATACTGTGTACCATGCGCCGTCTCAGAGCTTGGCAGGTCTGACCATATGGGTTTGTCATCGGAAAGCAAGTTCATTCATTCATTTATTCATTCATATTTTTTTTTGGCTTAGTCCCTTTATTAATCGGGTTGCCACAGCAGAATGAAACACCAACTAATCCAGCATATGTTTTTACGCAGCAGATGCCCTTCCAGCTGCAACCCAACTCTGGGAAACACCCATACACTCCTGCATTCACACACACACACACATTACGACTAATTTAGTTTATTCAATTCACCTATAGCGCATGTCTTTGGACTTGTGGGGAAAACCGGAGCATGCGGAGGAAAGCCACATCAATACGGAGAGAACACGCAAACTCCACACTAGAAATGCCAACTGAGCCAAAAATGCACGTGTTGTCATGAATATTAAAGAAGCAACGTCTTCTCATAGGATAAGAAAGGTCTGTCTATGAATACTTATGAGAAACCGACGCATCATCACTGGACAGGAAGATAGCTCTACATCACTGATTTTTATCCCATTCCAGAAGATGCCATTAGCTGACAAAAGCTCAAAATTATCCTGTTTTCCCAAAATTAAAGCTAACAAATGCAAACAATGTCTTAATTGATGCTGAACTCACACATACCTGTTAAATCTCAAAAAAGTACTCAAGGGTTTCTTGAACCTTTGAATATGGCGTCGCACAGCTGCTCATATAAACTTAGGGAAGTCAGTCCACCAGCATGGAGCATTAAAGGGGGCAGATGTGGTCTCATAGTTTTGGAGTTGGACTTGTGATCAGACAGTCATAGGTTCAAGTCTTGGCACCGGCAGGGATTATAGGAGGCCCTATTAAAACCAAAATTTGGCACTGGCATGCGTGACCAAAGTTTTTGCTATAGCAGCCCGGCCATGTATATTGACCCTGTGTAGCTTACAACAAACAGTTTTGGTGGAAACAGGAGAGTTGAGGTGCACATTTAATTTTGCAGTGAGTTGGGCAGCCGTGGTTTTATGTTTTTTTGATACAATCCGGATTAGCACAATGACAGCTCTTTTAGACAGTATCCTCTTGCAGTCACAATTTACTTCTGTTGGATGTGGTTTGCCCTTTGCGTTATGCTGACATTTGCAGCATATGCTATGCAAATATGCAGTTGCTATTTAAACAACGTGGCGCAAAATTTGAAAATTATAGCTGCACCAGTCTAAAAACAGCAACAAAAAAAAAAAAAAAAAACACTTGCGCTATATTGCTCTGGGTGTGTGATAGGGCCCTGAGAGTTTGTTAGTACTTTGTTTTTTTTCAGCACTCTCTCCTATTACAGTGTGACCCTCCATGCCCCCAAATTGCCTGAATAATGTTGATGTAATGGTCATCAGGGACTCCCCCGCCCCCGCCCCCCCCCCTTTTTTTTTTCTTCAATTTGTCAATGTTGTCTTATTCTTTTCTTATTTCTATTGTTTTTATTATTATTCTTTTTAGTTCTAAGTGTTTAACGAGTATGTCCTTATCTCTCTACAGCTTGAGGGATTGTGGCCTCACAGATAAAGATAGTGATGCTCTGACTTCAGTTCTGAGATCAAACCCTGAATACTTGAGATATCTAGATTTGTCAAAAAAAAAAATTAAAGATTCAGGCATCAAGCTTCTCTCTGCTGTACTGGAGGATCCCCGCTGTAAAGTGGAGACACTGAGGTAAGCTCATCATACACGATAGGAAAGCAGTTTAGAAAATAAACTTAAAATAAAGAATTCAGTGAACACTTATTTGTATATTGTATTAAATGACATAAAAAAACAGGTTGATAAAGATAAACTTTAGTTTTGTCCAAAGTTTAATACCTTTGTTCAATTAAAAATAAACCTTTGCACAAAAAAATATAGAAATTAAACAGAAACAAAAGAACCCAGATGTAAAGTACATGTAATAAAGAAACAAAACATTTACAAAATATATCTTATCTGGGCTGGAATAAATTATTCCAGATTAAAATGTAAAATATTTAAGTGTAAACTAATGTTAGAAAATAAATACTAAGTTTTTTTAATAACAGACAAATGCAAATTACTAGTTTTTTTTTTAAATCAGTTGTCATTAACCTGTTTTTCACAATAAGACCTTTTAACATTTTTTTTGCTTTTTTTAGTAAGCTTTTTTTCTGTAAAAAGCCAATGTAAAAATTATTGTTTTTATTGTAATTCCCAAACCCCCCCCCCCCCCCCCCCCCCCAAAAAAAAAAAAACATTTTTTGTTTCACTGTAGAGTTAATAAAGTGTTTCGCATACATAACATACAGTATATTACATATGTTTGTGACATTTTTGATCAGCACATGATCAGCGAATCATCTGTTACTGTTTCAACTTTAAAGCATGGTTGTTGAAATATTTCATTATTTATTTATTTTCAAAAGTGTGATAAATCTGTACATATTTATTATTTTGTTTATAACTCCCTGTAGAGTTGGTATTTTTGATCTGAGTGTGTCATTGTTCTCTACAGGTTGATTAATTGTGGTCTCACAGATGAAGGTTGTGCTGCTTTGGCTTCAGCTCTGAGATCAAACCCTGAACACCTGAGAGAACTAAATATGTCTGATAATAAACTAGGAGACTCAGTGACTCTTCTCTCTGCTGTACTGAAGGATCCTCATTGTAAACTGGAGAAACTGTGGTAAGATCATATTTTTGATGTCATTTAGTTGTATTGTTTGATAAGAAAGTTATGACTAAAATCAACTTGTGTAATAAACCTGGCTAAAGGATTACAGAAATACAGAAAATGTCAGCACAGAATGGCTATTTATTTCAAGAGTTGACAATTTAAATGAAATTTAAATGGAGTCAGTATTTCATCACGATTTCTTTACTCAAAATTCATAATTTTTAGCTCTACAATAGCATCTAATTTTTGTTAAAAATTTTGAAGAGAAAGATGTAAAGTGTAATATTGTCATGTCAAGCTACTTACTGGTTGCTTTGTAGGTTTTCTAGATGTTTTAAACAAAAAAAAAAACATTTACAGGACTCATAAATGGAAAAAATGCGAATACCTCAAAAATATATACAAAAATTTAAATGTATCGAACCATTTAGACACAGAGAAACATCTGTATTTAATTTAAACTGAGAAATATGTGTCATTAATACCAACTCAAGAATATCATTCATTTATTCATTCATTTTCTTTTCGGCTTACTCCCTTTATTAATCCGGGGTCGCCACAGTGGAATGAACCGCCAAATTATCCAGCATGTGTTTTACGTAGCGGACGCCCTTCCAGCCACAACCCAGCACTGGGAAACACCCATACACACTCATTCACACACATACACTACGGACAATTTAACTCATCCAATTCACCTATAGCGTTTGTTTTTGGACTTGTGGGGGAATCCAGAGCACCCGGAGGAAACCCATGCCAACACGGGGAGAATATACAAACTGATTATAAACCATCTTATATTTGCTGATGCACATTAATTAAGATTATTTTTTTCTTCACCTATGTACCTCTTTTATTACTGAAGTTGTGATGTATATTAGACTTTATTTTTCTTTTTTTGTACCTGTTAAACTGGTGGGATTTGTGTAAATGTGTGTCATTGTTCTCTACAGGTTGAGATATTGTGGTATCACAGATGAAGGTTGTGCTGCTTTGGCTTCAGCTCTGAGATCAAACCCTAAACACCTGAGAGATCTGAATCTGTCTCAAAATAAACTAAGAGATTCAGTGACTCTTCTCTCTGCTGTACTGAAGGATCCTCACTGTAAACTGGAAACACTGTGGTAAGATCATATTTAACACTCAAACGGTGCGTAGCAACAGGGGAAGAGAGGGGCATGTCCCCCTTACTTTTAGAGTAAGGTGATTCTGTCCTCCCCAATTTTTTAGCGCCAATATTTGCTCTTGTGATCTCGAATTTGTTACTTAGATTTAAGTGAGCTAACATTCAGCCAATCACAGCATGAATCTCTTGTGCACGTCTGTTTTGAGCTTTGTATCTTGTTGCTTTCTTGCAAATTTTCGTTAGTTTGTTCACTCTGTGGTTCGGCTGTCCGGGGTAAAATGCACCCCAGAAATAAGAAGAGTACATTTACATAATTGTTTCAAACACACAATTTAAGGATGTGATACAGTATGTCGCAGTGACACAAATTACACATTTCCTCATCATGATTTAACCCAATGTAATGTTCAAAGACAACAGAACCTGTACAGACCTTGTCACATCATGCAGGATTCAGTGTTTAATTCTCTCCTGCTTGTTGCCTTTGATAACATGTTCTGTTAGCATTGCCACCAAACACTAGTAACCCAGTATACAGTATTAAATACTGTATTTTTAGTTTCCTGGACTGAGTACAGCAGGGGTGCACCATTGTAAGTACATAAAAATACCATAATTCATAAGCGTGCCTGATTACTAGGGCCAGACAGAATCTGCAGACATTTTTTGCTATTTCTGCGCAAAATTTTGTTTAAAATCTGCGGATTTGTGCGGAATGATTTTGTGAGTATCATAACTAAAACCTTAACATATGACATAAAAAGTAATACATTTTGAACTTTTATTTAATGTTTACAATGCAAATCTAGTTAGATTCACTTTATTTGGTAAACAAAGCAAGTATCTCGTATAAAATATCTACTTAAAGACAGAAAATATGACTTTACAAACACTATTGTAAATAAATCATATGAATATTTTCATATTAGTCAACATTATTACTGAAATTAATTAAAAAACTGAATAAATATACATTTACACACATTTACACAAGTAAATAAATAGAATCAATGATGGGCTAAAAATCTGCGAAAATCTGCGGAATTCTGCACGCGCAGATTCCGTGTGGGCCTACTGATTACCCTTGCCTAGTTAACTCACTTTAAGCCTTTGAATTGCACTTTAAGCTGAATACTAGTATCTTGAAAAATAACTATAAAATTATTATGTACTGTCATCATGGCAACTATAAAAGAAATCATTTATTAGAAATTAGTTAATAAAATGATTATGTTAAGAAATGTGTTGAAAAAAATCTTTCTGCTAAACAGAAATTGTGGAAGAATATATAATAAATATAATTGGGGCTAATAATTCTGACTTCAACCTTGAATGTATATAATGTATGTATGTATGTATGTATGGATATATGTGTATATATATAGTTGAAGTAATTTCAAAATCATATTGAAAAAATATGATTCACAATGCACACAAAGTTCCCAGAATACTGAGTGCTTTGTTGGTTGCAGTTTAGTTACTTTTTAAATAATATTTTTATTATAGACGATGTACATTGGAGGCTTAGACGCACACACACTTGGAGAGGGGTCTTTCTTTCAGTGAGTTGACCACTCTTAACAAAGGCGTGAATGGAGGGGACCACAATTTTGAATTCCAGACTAGGAAAAACAGGTGTCTGGTACCCTAAGCTACACTTAAATGGACATAGTCCCGTAACTGACACTGGTAAAGAGTTGTGTGCATACTCCACCCATGTGAGCTGCTGGCTTCAGGAGGAGGGATTCTGGGATTCCAAACATTGCAACATATGTTTAAGATCTTGGTTGGCTCCCCCTGTTTGTCCATTATTCTGAGGATGAAAACCAGAAGAAACCGGTCCGCAATTGTCAAAATGGACGTATTGCCACAGGATGGCAGGAGACCTGTGACAAAATCTAGCGAGATGCAAAATCTAGTGAGACGTCATCGGACGGCGCCGAGAATGGCTGCCGCGGTACGGAGCTCCTCAGCTGTTGCAATGTTTTTGTTTGTTTTTCCTGTTTTGTGTTCATCCAACGTGATCAGTTATACCAGGGATGAGCTGCTGAACATTCTGCAGTGCACACCAATTGATCACCAGCCGGTTTTTGACTTCTCCGGCGTTTTGCAGAGCGTTGTTCTCGGCGCGGCAGCTCTGCGCTACAAGACGCGCAGGCGCGGGAAGCGAGCAGGCGCGCTCGTCAAAAACCGACTGCGCGGCTTCAGAATGCCGCTGCCTAGCATTCATCTGGGGAATCTCCGCTCTCTTCCCAACAAAATGGAGGAATTACTTGTGCTCACACGCATAAATAAGGACTTTAACAACTCTGCTGCGCTGTGTTTCACGGAAACCTGGCTAAACGAAGCCATTCCGGACAGCGCATTACAACTACCGGACTTCCAGCTGTACAGAGCAGATCGCGACATGGAGGCAACAGGAAAAACGCGCGGTGGTGGGACATGCTTTTACATCAACAGAAGGTGGTGTACGGCTGTAACTGTGTTAAAGAAGATGTGCTGTCCTGACGTGGAAGTGCTTTTCATTAACTGCAAGCCGTTCTACTCGCTGCAGAGTTTTCCTCGTTTATTCTGATCAGTGTTTACATCCCACTGCAAGCGCACATGAGTACTTCTCTTTCACTGCTGGCTGATCTAATCACAGAGACAGAACAGAAACACCCAGACTCTGTTTTTATCATTCTTGGGGACTTTAATCAAGCAAAACTCACAAATGAGCTGCCTAAATTCAGACAGCACATTACATGCCCTACCAGAGACAATAACATTCTGGACCATTGCTACACAACAATAAAAGATGCATATCGCTCCGTGGCCAGAGCAGCTCTAGGACTCTTTGATCACTGCCTGGTTCATCTTATACCAACTTACATGCAAAAACTTAAAACTACTAAGCCAGTATCAAGAACTGTTAAGAGATGGACCAACGAAACAGAGCAGGTCTTACAAGCCTGTTTTGAATGCACTGACTGGAGTGATTTTTAAGCTGCAACCACCGACCTGGACGAGCTCACAGAGACCGTAACATCCTACATTAGTTTCTGTGAGGAGTTATGCATCCCTACCAGGACCTACTTATCATTTAACAATGATAAACCATGGTTGACACCAAAACTTAGACAGCTTCGTCAGGTCAAAGAGGATGCCTACAGGAGTGGGGACAGGATTCTCTACAATAAAACCAGGAACACTTTAACAAGGTAGATTGGTGTGGCTAAAAAGAAATATGCCAAAAAGCTGGAAGACCAGTTTTCTGCTAACGACCCTGCATCAGTGTGGACTGGCCTGAGAACCATTACGAATTACAAAACATCTCCCCCCAGTATCGATGGCAGTAAACTTCTCGCTAACGACCTGAATATGTTCAACTGCAGATTTGACACCTTCAACCAGACACCCTCTACACAGCCATCAACACCTCTACCCACCTCCAGCCACAACCGCCCTGACTATCTTTCTACACAGCCATCAACACCTACAGACATCTCCCTCTCCCCCCCTGATCTTCAGATCAGTGAGGATAATGTGCGTCAGGTCTTCAGTAAACAGAAGAGAAGGAAAGCGCCAGGCCCAGACGGTGTCTCACCAGCCTGTCTGAGAACCTGTGCTGACCAGCTGCCTCCCATTTTCTCGCAGATCTTCAACAGTTCATTGGAACAGCGCATAGTTCTGTCCTGCTTCAAACGCTCCACCATCCTCCCAATCCAAAAGAAACAAAAGATCACTGGACTCAACGACTACAGACCTGTTGCCTTAACATCTGTGGTCATGAAGTCATTTGAAAGACTGGTTCTAGCATATCTGAAAGACATCACCGGACCTTTGCTGGACCCCCTGCAGTTTGCCTATAGAGCAAACCGGTCTGTGGATGATGCAGTCAACATGGGACTGCATTATACCCTTCAACACCTGGACAAACCAGGGAACTACGCAAGGATTCTGTTTGTGGACTTTAGTTCTGCCTTCAACACCATCGTCCCATCACTGCTCGAGCACAAACTGATCCAGCTCTCTGTTCCTAACTCTGTCTGTCAGTGGATCACCAGCTTTCTGACAGATAGACAACAGCTAGTCAGAATGGGCAAAATCACGTCTGACAGCCGCACCATCAGTACGGGTGCCCCCCAAGGATGTGTTCTCTCCCCACTGCTCTTCTCCCTGTACACCAACGACTGCACCGCAAAAGATCCCTCCGTCAAGCTCCTGAAGTTTGCGGACGACACTACTATTATCGGCCTCTTCCGGAACAGTGACGAGTCTGCATGCAGACAGGAGGTGGAGCGGCTGGCTTTATGGTGCAGATACAACAACCTGGAGCTGAACACACTCAAAACGGTGGAGATGATAGTGGACTTCAGGAGAAACCCCCCTTCACTCCCCCCACTCACCATCATGAACAGCACTGTGGCTGCAGTGGAGTCATTCAGGTTCCTGGGCACCACCATCTCTCGGGATCTGAAGTGGGACACTCACATAGACTCTATTGTGAAGAAAGCCCAGCAGAGACTGTACTTCCTTCGTCAGCTGAGGAAGTTCAACCTGCCACAGGAGCTGCTCGTGCAGTTCTACTCAGCTGTTATCCAATCCATCCTCTGCACTTCAATCACCGTCTGGTTTGGCTCAGCAGCCAAATCTGACCTCCGTAGACTGCAGCGAATAGTCCGGACTGCTGAACGAATAACTGGCACTACCCTTCCTACACTTCAAGAACTGTACTCTTCCACAGTGAGTAAAAGGGCTCGCAAAATCACCCTGGACGCCTCGCACCCAGCACACTTCCTGTTTGAACTGTTACCGTCTGGCCGGCGCTA
>CAIGQQ010028199.1:0-17757 GCA_903798035.1 Danio albolineatus
GCATGGATCATCCTGCCTTGTATCAGCGGTTCAGGCTGGTGGTGGGGGTGTAATGGTGTGGGGGATATTTTCTTTGGGTCCATTAGTACCTATTGAGCATCGTGTGGACGCCACAGCCTACCTGGGTATCGCTGCTGACCATGTCCATCCCTTTATGACCACAGTGTCTCCATCTTCTGATGGCTACTTCAGCAGGAGAACGCTCCATGTCATAAAGCGTGAATCATCTCAGACTGGTTTCTTGAACATGACAATGAGTTCACTGTACTCAAATGGCCTCCACAGTCACCAGACCTCAATCCAATAGAGCACCTTTGGGATGTGGTGGAACGGGAGATCAGCATCATGGATGTGCAGCCGACAAATCTGCAGCAACTGCGTGATGCTATCATGTCAACATAGAGCAAAATCTCTGAGGAATATTTCCAGTAGCTTGTTGAATCTACGCCATGAAGGATTAAGGCAGTTCTGAAGGAAAAAGGGGGTCTGACCCAATACTAGTAAGGTGTACCTAATAAAGTGGCCAGTAAGTGTGTGCTGTATTGTTTGTTTTTTGCCAGTGTCAAATATGAATTTCTGTTCATGATCTCTGTGCAGACAATAAAGTAATGTTTTGATTGATTGATTGATTAATTTTTATATATTGTATGCAGTCTGGGCGACACGGTGGCACAGTAGGTAGTGCTGTTGCCTCACAGCAAGAAGGTCGCTGGTTCAAGCCTCGGCTGGGTCAGTTGGCATTTCTGTGTGGAGTTTGCATGTTCTCCCTGTAGTTGCATGGGTTTCCTCCGGGTGCTCCGGTTTTCCCCACAAGTCCAAAGACATGTGGTACAGGGGAATTGGGTAAGCTAAAATTGGCCGTAGTGTATGTGTGTGAATGAGAATGTATGGATGTTTCCCAGTGATGGGTTGTGGCTGGAAGGGCATCCGCTGCGTAAAAACAAATGCTGGATAAGTTGGCGGTTCATTCCACAGTGGCGACCCCGGATTAATAAAGGGACTAAGCCGAAAAGAAAATGAATGAATGAATGTATGCAGTCCTACTTTTTACAGAGAATGTGTCATCCCTACCCACACACACACACACACACACACACACACACACACACACACACACAGAGAGAGCCTAATATGAGTGTTATTTATTGGCTGTAGAAGCGAGTGACAGATGAGCGCAGCTGGAGATGTGAAGAGAAGCAGATAAGCAGCTCGTGATGAAGAGAAAGCTGAGTGTTTAACAGGAAAAGCTTGAGTAATTCTGACCGCTCGCAATAAACACACCTGTGAGAGACGACAAACCACAACTCAACGGACGTGGTTACATAACCTGCGCACTTTCAGGCACCATGTATTTGTCATTTAGAAAAAAGTATAAGGAGTAGTCTTTTAAGTGCTGTATACAGTATGCAGTAGGGCAATATATCCTTTCAATATCGATAACATAAATATATATATATATATTTTTTTTTTGTTTCTCTTGATTTTTGCTATTTTTGACATTTTTATTTTATAATTTTCCCTATCATATAAATCTGGGCTACTAATTTTTAGCCATTATTGTAAGTTAGATAGTTTGTTAGATAAGCTCCAGATTTGGCTTCAGTACTGACTAAACTAATGACATGAGAATGAGAGATGAGAGATTGTGGGGGGTGTACTCATATATGCTGAGCACTGTTTTTGAGTACACCCCTCACAAATCTCTCATTTAGATGATTTTTTTTCATAGGAAGTTTTACAATAACATAGTTGTGCATATACATTAGCATAGTCAATATTGAATCTAACGTCAATGCCTATAGCCTAGGGGTTCGTGCGTCGACACATAGCACCGAGGTGCTCGTGACGACCCGAGTCCGATTCCTGGATCAAGGTCCTTTGCCGATCCTTCCCCTATCTCTGCTCCCCACACTTTCATGTCTGTCAATCTCAACTGTCCTATCAATAAAGGTGAAAACCCCTAAAAAATAATAATAAAAATATATATGAAGAGTTTGATTGCAAAACGTGATAAACGCCATTTTTTGACATTTGGATTTTATGATTGTAAGTCACTGTTCAGATGTTCCTTATCTATGTGTGTATTGCTGCCATTAATACAATTTAAGAATGAACATTTTAGGCCTACTACAAAATGTATTTTTTCACAAAACGCGATATCCACCAGACCAGTTTCTTTACAAAGTGCGATATAACAGTTATAGAACTGTTATATATAGAACAGTATATGCGCGAGCTCAGCATCCCCTGGGAGGAGAGTCACCACCGGCGAAGTGCTCCGAGTTTGCTCATGGATTTAACGATAATATCAAATAAAAAAAACATATGTTTTTAAAAAGAGGATTCACTAGGCTAACTAAACACGTTTACCATTTAATTGTTTATACTGTAGGCGAGCTGTCAGTCACAGGCTACGTCCGTCTGTCAGTCAGAGAATCAAAGCTTCAGAGTCCAGCTAACCTCATGGATTTTGATGACGGATTGGAGCCGGTCATTCCAGCTGCATAATAATAACAATAATAATAATAATAACATTATTATTATAACAGTGAAATAAGTCATTAAATATGACGGGACGAGGCGAGCTTGTATCCGCGGACTCGGTGAAACAGAAACTGCGCCATCACGGCTCCGCCTGCTCTGATCATACAGGTTTGGTTTTCAGCAGCGGTGTTCAGGAGCCTCCACTCTTTCTGTAACAAGCTACAAGTCGTTTATTTAACTAACTTAATCTTACTTATCTATATTATAACTAATCACAATTAGTCTGAAGCTGTTTAAGGATGGTTGAAGCGATAAACATCCTGCAGTTAGTTTGCTCTGCAGCTCAGCCGGTATGTTGTTATCCAACCTTTTCATTCAGGGACTGGCCTGGATTACTGGCACACGCCATAGGCACATTATGTTTATTATGGCATTATGTTTTTGAATATTATGAATATTTACGATCTATTGAGAAATTATTGTTAATTTTCCCACTGATGATCCAAAAGTTTTCTTCAAATGCCGCAGTGAAGCTGCTTAAAGCCATTGGTGCCCCAGCAAAAAAGAAAAAGTTATGTTATATTGTGTACGTTCTGGCCAAAACTAACTAACTCAGAATCTTATTATTAATAATCAATCTTTGTATATACTGTTCCATATAGTTTTTATTAATTTTAATCAATTTAAGATGTTTGACAACGTTAAGATAAATATGCTGCATTTTGGCATGCTTTTGACTTATTTATGAACTATTTATGGACATAAAATTCAATAAAAATATCCTGGATTTGAAGAATATGTGTCCCTGGCCTTCACTGAGCTCAAGTAATAGTTTAACATACAGAACTTGTAAATATAAACTTGACTGTTGATGTCTTCAATAATAATGTCAAATAACCAACATTTCTCAAAATGGATATATCTCGTTTTGCAACGAAACTCTTCATATATATATTGAATCTAACAATCTAACAAAATAACATAACGGTCCAAAGTAAGCACACGCAAATTTATATTTTAGAGAAAAATATTTAATAAAATAAATTTTAAAAAGAGAAAAATTTAAGAGAAACAAAAATGCAGAAATTCTGTAGTTTGTCATTTTTTCTAATATTTTGTATGAATTTTAATGTATTATCTTTCTATTTTTAAAGATGTACGGCGACTAAAATATTATTTTAATCTGTTTAATAAATGTGTTTTGTTGAAATGCACCAAAAATACATTACCTATATTTCACTGAAACATAAATAATGTTGGGGCGCCACGGTGGTGTGGTGGGTAGCACGTTCGCCTCACAGCAAGAAGGTTGCTGGTTCGAGCCTCGGCTGGGTCAGTTGGTGTTTCTGTGTGGAGTTTGCATGTTCTCCCCGTGGTTGCGTGGGTTTCCTCCGGGTGCTCCGGTTTCCCCCACAAGTCCAAAGACATGTGGTACAGGTGAATTGGGTAGGCTAAATTGTCCGTAGTGTATGTGTGTGAATGAGAATGTATGGAAGTTGGCGGTTCATTCCGCTGTGGGACTAAGCCGACAAGAAAATGAATGAATGAATGAATAAAAATGTTCATTTTCAAAATGAGGTGTACTCAATTATGCTAAGCACTGTATATGTTTATAAGCATCTGGAAAACAGCACAAATGTCAGGGAACTTCTCCAGACCCCAAAACACCCTCAGACCCCAGAAGGTTAAGATGGAAACCCGAATCATGTTGGTGTTGTGGAATACAGGCAAGACTGTCATGCAGAAATGACCCAAGCTGGAGTCATTAGTGCGCCGTATCACCGAGTTTCTTTGCATCAGAATAATTTAAGCCGTGATACACACCGAGGGGCCTGCAGGCAGGTTGGGGGCCTGTCAAAGCATTAATTGCTATCAGATCACCATCGTTAGTAGCATCGTTCTCGGCCAGGCTTTCAGTTCAGTCTCTCTCTCTTTGTGTTAATTAACCTCAAACCTGAGGCCTTTTCCTCGACCCCCACTGACCGTAGCGTCGCCTACAGAGAGCGAGACCAGGGCTGCGTCTCAATCAGATCCAGTATAGGCATGGGCCGGTGCTCTGGCGATCTGTGCTACCTCCTCAGAATGTGCTCCCAGTAACTCAATCTGTCATGTTTCATCTAAAAAAACAGGGGTAGTGCACCTCGTCAGCTTCCAATGTCTGTCAGAATTAACTACCACCTCAAATAACGGTGTAGAAACATGGGTGGAGCATTTTGTCAGCTTTAAACATCAATCGAAATGAACTCCCACTCTAATAAACAATACACAAATGAAATCTAAAACAAATTAAGGTGGTATAGTTCACTCTGATATCTGAAGCTGACAAGATATGCCAACCCTTTTTCTACATTGTTTACTAGAGTGGTAGTTCATTCTGGTAGACATTTGAAGCTGACAAGATGCACTACCCCTGTTTTTTTGGATGAAACATGACAGATTGAGTTACTGGTTGCACATTCTGAGGAGGTAGCACAGATCGCCAGAGCACCAGTATAAGGGCGTAATCACACTAGCTACAGTTGTCTTGAACCACGCCGAAGTGCACTTGTCCACCCTCCCCTCTCCCCCGACCGCCTGTACTCACACTGCATCTGTACCTTCTGAACCTGAGCATGCTTTCGTCATTCATGATGTGACTGTCAGCACAGTGGAGATTGCTTAGGTATATTGTTTTGTATTATTATAAGTCGTTTGATATGCAGCGACACGCAAATATTTTGCTGAACAGATCCACAACTTTTGACACTCATAAATTAACATCCTTGTGCTGGAGGTATTAGGGGTTTGCTGAAGGTGGCAGTTGATGTGCAGTGAGGGGGTTGCGTCTTTAATAAACAACGACAATTAACATGATTAATAAATCCATATGAAACAGTCCCTTAAAAGTGATGTTGCGTCTTCAGTGTTGGGCTCAGGCAAACAAACAAAATGAGCTGCTCTTCACTAAATAACTATAGAAACTTTAATCAACAGTTAAATACTGTACAGTGAATAAAAAGTAAACAAGATTTCATATCCTGATTTATTTCTGTATAGGCTATTGATTTTATTTGGCTAAACCTTTTAATATCAATATTTCTAATGTATGCTGTGTATTCTATAGCGGGTCGCACACCGGAATGGATGAGGGGCCCCGTGGTCTTCACTTCGCGCTACCATAAATCGCACGCACACCGACCCTCACTCCCCTGCCCCCAACTGAACACCCCCACTCACGTTACTTAAAATGAAACTATTCAGATGGCGCTCTGTGGCAAGACAGAAATATGAACAGTGTCCTGAGTCGTAGCTGGCTGCCACGGTGTGTGTACCCTCATAGAAATCTAGGTTTAAAATTCTTAAATGCATGGCGGTGCATGGCATCTGGTGGGCGACCCTCTTATGGGTTCACTTTGGTAGTCCTTCTGTGTGGGTTTCAGGTTTTTTATTTTTAGGACGGGGAGGATCATGTATTATTACATCCCAATGTTGACAGGTACACTCTCAGAAATAAAGCTACAAAACCTGTCACTGGGGTGGTCTCTTTTCAAAAGGTACACTTTAGTGATGTACATGTGCATATTGTTACCTTAAAAATACAATTGTGTAATTTTAGGGTACACTGGGTGGCACAGTGGCTCAGTGGTCAGTACTGTCAGTACAGCATGAAGCTTGCTGGTTTGAGTCCTGGCTGGGCAAGTTAGAATTTCTGTTTGGAGTTTCCGGGTGCTCAGGTATCCCCCACAACCAAACACATGCGCTATAGGGGAACTGATGAACTAAATTAGTAGTGCCGTAGTTAGCCGTAGTGTATGACTGTGTGTGAGAATGATTGTGTATGGGTGTTTCCTAGTACTGGGTTATGGCTGGAAGAGCATCCGCTGTGTAAAACATATGCTGCACTCTCAGAAATAAAGGTACATGAGCTGTCACTGGGGTGGTACCTTTTCAATAGGTACACATTTGTACTTAAAGGGTCCATATTAATACCTCAAGGGTACATATTAGTGCCTAAAAAGTACAAAAGTGTTCCTCTTAAAATTTTTAGATACTAATATATACTTCTGAGGTACCAATATGGACCCTTTTAGTACAGATGTGTACCTTTTGAAAAGGTTCCAGCCCAGTGACAGCTCGCGTACCTTTATTTCTGAGAGTGTGGAATAATTGGTTGGTTAATTCCGCTGTGGAGACCCCTGATAAATAAGGGACTAAGCCAAAGAAAAACAAATGAATGAATGACTTTTGTACCTTTAAGGTAGTTTTTCCCTTCCCCGTTCCTGCACTCTCAGAAATAAAGGTACAGGAGCTGTCACTGGGGCAGTACCTTTTCAAAAGGTACATATTTGTACCTGAAGGGTCTATAATGGTACCTCAAAGGTACTTTTTAGGTACATTTAGGCACTAATATGCACCTTTGAGGTACCACTGTGGACTCTTTGAGTACAAATATGTATCTTTTGAAAAGGTACTGCCCCAGTGACAGCTCCTGTACCTTTATTTCTGCGAGTGCACACCAAGGCCCAATCCCCAATTCCCCCCCTTAGCCCTTCCCCTTACCCCTACCCCTCATTTTGCACGTTCACGTCAAGGGGTAGTGGTGTCCCAATTCTCTTTAGCTTGAAGGCGTAGGGCTAAGGGTATACAAAAAACGGATGGGTAAGAAAATTTCCAAGAATACACCTGCCACAGCGGCAGGATAGCTGAACCCGGAAGTAAGGAGATCCACAAATTAGTATTTTTTGTCATTATTACGAATTTTTACGACAAACAAACACATGTTTTAATATATTCATAACCGCGTTCGTGTTTTACCGTCATGCTTTTAAAAATAAAACGCAAAAAAACCCGCTAAACTTGGCGATCTATAATCCATAATCATAACTCCTGTACAGCAGTCCCACAACATTCTGACACTGGATGACACTGGAATACCCTGTCAGTAATGTCTAGTGTCTGGGAATGAGCTTTTACAGTGTCTGCTATAATGTTAATGTTGTTTCATGTGTTTACACAGATAAATATGGCCACTGTGTAAACACACAGTACAGTTACGATCTTATCGCCACATTAGATCGTTATGATAACATAATATACACCTTCAGTGATTTCCTGAAGATAAACACCAAACAATAACACAACTGGAGTAACTCCAGCAGTCGTGATCATCTGATCTCATATGAAGCAAGAGATGTCGATGACATATGATGACGTGTGCAGGTGTTGAAGTGCTGGCCCAATTCTTAGGGGGAAGTTTTGAAGCCCTTCCCCTTAACCCTCGGTTGTAAGGGCCAAGGGGAAGGGGAAGGGGTACAAAAATAGAATTGGGATTGGGCCCTCCAGTACACATTTTCAGCCTGTTCCTAATCAAACACACCTGAATCACCTCAGAACATCAGTAGAGACTCCAAAGCCTGAAATGAACGGGTCGGATAAGGGAGACCTCCAAAACGTACTGTTGGTGTGCCTTCAGGAACAGGCTTGGGTACTTTTTAGGCATTAATATGTATCTGTAAGGGGGCGCCACGGTGGCGCGTGAGTAGCACGTTCGCCTCACAGCAAGAAGGTCGCTGGTTCGATCCCCGGTTGGGGCAGGTCCCGGTTGGGCCAGTTGGCATTTCTGTGTGGAGTTTGCATGTTCTCCCCGTGGTTGCGTGGGTTTCCTCCGGGTGCTCCGGTTTCCCCCACAGTCCAAAGACATGCGGTACAGGTGAATTGGGTAAGCTAAATTGTCCATAGTGTATGTGTGCGAATGAGAATGTATGGATGTGTTTCCCAGAGATGGGTTGTGGCTGGAAGGGCATCCGCTGCGTAAAACAAATGCCGGATAAGTTGGCGGTTCATTCCGCTGTGGCGACCCCGGATTAAAAAAGGGACTAAGCCGAAAAGAAAATGAATGAATGAATGAATGAATGTATCTGTAAGGTGCATATGTGGCCCGGGAAGATAGAAAAGTGTACTTTTTGAAAAGGTACCACCCCACTGACAGGTTTTGTACCTTTATTTATGAGAGTGTATGTTTCACTTACCCTGGAAATGGAGAACGTGCGCCGTCTGGAGTCACTGATGTACCTGCTGATGGAGGTTATAAAGGCTCAGTGGAGCTCCCTCAGGTGTCTAAATGTAGGTGGCTTTCTGAGAGGAAAAGGGAAAGTATCCTCTGCTGTGTTTACAGAGAGAGATCGGCATGAATAAACCAAACGCATCTGATGCCGTGCAGTTACCTGCTCTCTCAGGAGCGCTCGCTGTAACCTTTAATATTTCATCGGGCGCTCTGATCTGCGAGTAGAGCTTCGCTTTCTCAAAGACACAGAGACAGGATTATTTTTGTACCTGTTCAAACACGGTGTGCTAAATTATTCAGCGTGTTGGTCTGCTTTTACCTCGCCGCTGAAAATGCACCTACAACCTCTGACAAAAAGGAGACGCGGTGAGGAAAGGAATCTTGCCTCGGGGAAGAGAAAACACGAAACCGACGAGGAGAAAACAAGCGCGGCACTTCTCGCAACCTGCGCGGGCCGCCCGAGTCGCCGGCATCTATAATTCATCAGCTATGCTCTCACAAAATGGATCATGATACACTTGTACATGTATCCTGGGCAGACATAACCTGATATGACAGGGCTCTGACCCTCTTCTGCGCAAAGTCTGGTATTTTTAGCGGGGATTAAAAAATGCACAAGCTTTCCTGATGTCAGAGAGCTGCCGTGATTCGCCCTCACCTGATCCTGCAGCAGCCAAAAAAAAAAAAAAGGAGAAATCTGGCTTCGTGAACTGATGCTTTACAGGGGTCAAAAGGTCAGCAGATGGACAGATCTGATTGCATTTCTCTTTCTCTATTCCTTTTAAACATGTTTAACAGGTTACTTTTACTTGCTGTTTTTGATATTTATTTTATTCCTGCATTTTGAATTATCATTGTGTATGAAATGTGCAGTATAAATAAATTAGCCTTTCCTTGATTGGATACAGTTACAAAGATATAAAGTCAACATGCAATAATTTGCAATAATGTTGCATTAGTTGATGTTGAATTTACTAACATGAACTAATAATGAACAACACTTGTACAGCATTTATTAATCATAGTTGAACATTTGCTAATGCATCATTAACATCCACAGTTATGCTTGTTAACATCAGTTAATGCACTGTGAGGTAACATCAACATATTCAATAATCTGATGGGTGTTTGGAGCTGAAACTTTACAGACACATTCTGTTGACACAAAAGACTTATATTAATTATAAAAAGGGGTAAAATATGTGCCCTTTAAGCATTCATTTAGTTGTTCAAGTGTAAAATGAGGTGAACGACCGTTGTAACTGCTGTCATATAGTCAGGGCCGGCCCTGTACATTTGGGGGCCCTAAGCAGAATAATTTTGGGTCTCTACCTTGCTCTAAATAGAGGAGTATTGCCATTGCAAACCAGCCCACAATAATTATATTGCTTATTAAATACAATCAATGAAAGCGAAAAGTAAAGCCTGAATTCTTCTGCTTAATAACTGTCTGAATGATGTGGAGATTGTAAAACAGCACTGCTTTTATCAATTAGCAGCTTCCAAAATAAAGAATTAAACACTCTTTAATAAAGGGAGCAATGATTCCCATTTTGCGTCCTTCTGGAGCTTTAAAACATATTTGATTAATTCAGCAAACAGATTGAAGATTCTAGAAAAGATTCAAGGTTAAGTTTTTTTTCCCTTATAAATTACAAAAGCAAAACCCCTGCAATGAAACGCCACTGAACAATAATCAGCCAAAAGTCAAAATGCAGAACTTAGTAATAAAATATACATTCTGAACTCATTAAAAACTCAAAACAACAACTAAACAATCAACATTAATGCAAAGTTTGGGGGTGGAAGGGGGTTGATGCAGTGCTTCTTGTCCGATCTGAGACCCACTTCATATCGTATATCTAACAGGCAGTGAAGATCACAAATGTTTTAAGAAATCAGATCTTAAACGTGACAATTCTACAATGGAAAGACAGGTCACTGGAAGCTGCCGTGCTGCCTGGCCGAAAATTAAAAGTCTGTTTTCTTATAGTCCATTTGACCAGATGACTTGAAGAGCTCCATTTGGAAAGATTTCATTAACTTAGATCGACTGGGCTGATTAAGTCTTATTCTATGCAGTGCATCTGCATGAAATATAATAAATGAGCATATGTAAATACAACAGAACTCAAATAAAAAGTTAAATAAACAGTGCTTCATGGTTTTCTGGGCAGTCTAACAGTATCCAAATATAGAAACTGAACAATCAAGCATAAAACAATATGGTAATGATCCTTGTATAAATCATTTTATGCAACAATAATAACAAAATAATACTCAATAATATATTTTAATATTAAATAAATAATGTAAGGGCGTCACAGTGGCGTAGGGTAGCACGTTCTCCTCACAGCAAGAAGGTCGCTGGTTCGAGCCTCGGCAGAGTCAGTTGGCATTTGGGTAAGTTGAATTGGGTAAGCTAAATTGTCCATAGTGTATGAGTGTGAATGAGTGTGTATGGATGTTTCCCAGTGATGGGTTGCAGCTGGAAGGGCATCCGCTGCGTAAAACACATGCTGGATAAGTTGGCGTTTCATTCCGCTGTGGCAACCCCAGATTAATAAAGGGACTAAGCCGAAAATAAAATGAATGTATGAATAAATAATGTAATCCTGACTATTGTGAATTCACACACTGATATCGATGCTCAAATGATATATATTGTTCAGCCCTAATCTGAGCTGTGCTCGCACTATAAATTCCCGAAGATTTCTTTAAGATTCCCTCCTCTGGTCGTCCTCCGTCCCACTGCAGGGACAAAAGCGGCGCTAATGGCAGCGGAGGAACCTCTTGATTTGGACGTAATCAGGAAAGAGTGTGCAGAGATGAAAGATCATCAGGGAGGACACACGTTCACAAATGAACACCATTACTCTCTTCACATTCAATAATCTCACCGCTTACCACATAATTACGCCTGTGAGGAGCTGAACTTTTCATGTTTCCGCTGCAAAGTTCATCATGCTAATGAGAGACGCTTCATCTCAGTAATGCATGATGGTCGTGATCGGACAGATCTGGAGCCGTTCCCCAATACTGAACATCAGATGCTGAGAATACGAGTTATCATATACTACAATAAGCATTTATTTATATTTATGATATGATTATGGCTGATAATATGATTTAATTTAGTTATTAGCTATTAAATTGGTCAATTGAGTAAATTTTCAGGTTAAATATGTTTACTTACGGCTGTGCATGTGCATCGTGGGTTTCCTCCGGGTGCTCCTGTTTCCTCCACAATCCAAACACATGAGTTATAGGTGAATTGAGCGAGCTAAAATGCATGTGAATGAGTGTGTATGGGTGTTTTTCAGTACTGTGTTGCGGCTGGAAAGGCATCGGCTGTGTAAAACATATGCTGGAATAGTTGGCGGTTAATTCCGCGGTGGAAACACCTAATAAATAAGGGACTAAGCTGAAGGGAAATGAATGAATGAATATTAAAACATATACTTCAAGGGGTTAATAATTCAGGCGGGATGATAATTCTGACTTCAACTGTATGCATGTCTCTCTCTCTCTCTCTTATTATCAGTTGATAATTGTCTCTCGCTCAGCCAAATGAAGGCCTGGGGTCAGTGGGAGAAACTGTAAATGGCAGATTCTGGTCTCTGAGCTCCAGGCGTGCGGCTCAGTGTTGTGTCCAGTACAAAGCTCTTCAGTACCTCTGATCGCGGCTAATTTAATTAGTCTGAGAATCGCTGGTGAGTCCAGTTAGACTCTAGCGAAGCAGAAATATCCAGAGCACCGCGAGGCACAGCGGCTCCGTGGCCCACTTTAACAAACTACCGGACTTACAGAGAAATCCTTCACTGTTGCTGGAGAACGATATGTGCCAAACTACGGCTTTATATAGCTGAAGTCAGAATTATAAGCCCTCCTGTTACATTTAATTCCCCAATTTCTGTTTAACGGAGAGAAGGACACATTTCTAAACATAATAGTTTTAATTCCTGAATCTGTTCAACATCATGAATCACATCATAAATAATAAAAATCATAAAATCATAATTAAAGGAAAGAGAGAACGATAGATACAGTCAAGCCCAAAATTATTCATACCTCTGACTAATTCTGACCTAAAGTTACTTTTATTCAACCAGCAAGTTATTTATTTTTGACTGGAAATGACACAGGCTTAGGGCGGCACAGCTCGCAGCTGGGAAACACCCATACACACTCAATAGTAGGGATGGATATTGTTAAGATATTAACGGTACTACTATTTTTAATCGATACCACTTATCGGTTCGGTACTTTAATGGTTCTCTTATCGGTTCTTTTTGAAAAAAACAAAACAAAAACTAATTGAACAGAATTAGGGCTGTGCAATATGAACAAAAAATTCATATTGCGATTTTTTGAACAAATATTGCGATTGCGATTTTATTTGCGATTTTGTCAGCTGTTTTTGCTTTTTCAAATGTGCTACACACACATTCTACATGTATTCAGTGCACAAGAAGTGCAGAACAAAACATTTCACAATGAAATAACACAGTATTAAGTTTAATAAATAAAACTGTAGTAAAATTGTCTTTAAAACATCATCAACATAAACATACTGTACACAGTAGCACTAACTGCTTGATCAAGGCCCAATCCCGATTCTATTTTTGTACCCCTACCCCTTGGCCCTTCCCCTTCCCCTTGGCCCTTACAACCGAGGGTTAAGAGGAAGGGCTTCAAAACTTCCCCCTAAGAATTGGGCCAGCACTTCAACACCTGCACACGTCATCATATGTTATTGTTTGGTGTTTATCTTCAGGAAATCACTGAAGGCGTATATTATGTTATCATAACCATCTAATGTGGCGATAAGATCGTAACTGTACTGTGTGTTTACTGGATTATAGATCGCGAAATTTAGCGGGGGGGTTTTTCTGTTTTTTTTTTTTACAAAGCATGACGGTAAAACACGAACGCGTTTATGAATATATTAAAACATATGTTTGTTTGTCGTAAAACGAGGGGTAGGGGTAAGGGGAAGGGCTAAGGGGTAGAATTGGGATTGGGCTCAACAAGACTGTGATAAATTGTGTTAAAAACAGACAACATGAAGATATAAAGATGAACTAACCTCAATTCCTCAATAACCTCAATAACCTCAAGTCAGAACAATAAATAAAAACTAACGTGAATCAAAAACCACCTATTCGCTTCTCCTGCTCAACTTCGTCATGCGCAGAGTGAGCTCTGATTGGTTAACATCTTTCTCCCGCTCACCTTAGCTAGCTCTGATTGGCTAACATATTAAAATAATGCGCACAAGAACGTGAACAAAAATCTAAATAAATTAATAGATAAAATTGCAGCCTTTGTGATTTAGAAATTGCATGTGCTTGAAATCACAATAATTTTATTTATTTATTGCGATTACGATTAATTGCACAGCCCTACTAAGCAGCATAAACTTTTTCCTCGCTAAGAAAAGTTGCGCATAAACTACAATGAAAAGACTTTTACCGAACTAATTCCAGTATGTGCATTAAAAAGGTCATGTGATTATTGTTATAAGAGATCATGTTATTATAAAATGTGTGTTTATGGACAAACCAGCAGGCTGAGCACACTGTAAAACATCTGAAATGTTGTTTTGGTCATTCTAAAATGCCTTCCCCATTTCAGTAGTAGTGTTATTATATTATTAATGACCTCCAGAATCAAGAGCGTCTGTGCCTGTCGTGTCTCACACCTTCAAATGAAGAAAACATTGATGCAGCTTCTCCTCCCGCAGCTGATATTTGATCCCAGTTTATCAGGAAGTGATGATTTTGGATGGAAACGCTGCATTATTCGCAGTCTTTCATGCGATATTCCAGTTTTGTGCATAAAGTTATTTTGGATTTTAGGATGGAAAGCTATTCACACACACTCATACACTACTGCTAATTTAGTTCATCAGTTCCCCTATAGCGCATGAGTTTGGACTGTGGGGGAAACCGGAGCACCCGGAGGAAACTCACAAAAACACGGGGAGAACATGCATAGTGTTCTGTTTACTGTATTTCTCCAATTTACTATATTTAAAACCCATAATAGAGAGAGATAGAGAGAGAGAGAGAGAGAGAGAGAGAGAGAGAGAGAGAGGTTAGACGCACAGCACCTGAAGCCAATGCCATTTTTATTAATTTCTGTCTAAAACAAGGCATTGAGGAGTAAAATTACAGCACAAATGACAAGAACAATTACTGGAGTGATTCTTCTCCTCTGAAAGTGTGTGTGTGTGTGTGTGTGTTTCAGCCGTAACCGGATAACAGTGCTAACCAGTCCACTGCAGTTTCCCGCTTTATGAAGCACATCCATCCTGCATTTGTTTGACCTTCTGCTGAAACAAGCCAAACTCACTGCTGGATAATACAGTCCAACATGCAGACGTCTGGATTAAGATTGAAATTAATGTACTGACGTCTGACATTACGCAAAATATCTATTACCCTGAATAAATGGAAAAAAACAAACATTATAATTATATAATGTTATAATATTATATTATAATATTATAATTATTACTGTTATTATTAATATTATTATTACTACTATTATTATTATTGTTATTATTATTATTGTTATTATTATTATTACTATTATTGTTATTATTATTATTATTATTAATGTTGTTATTATTATTATTATTGTATTATTAATATTATTATTATTATTGTTATTATTATTATTATTACTATTATTATTGTTGTTGTTATTATTAATATTATTATTACTAATATTATTATTACTATTAGATTTGAATTATTTTTCAAATATTTCCAAAGTGCTTTTTGACAGAGCAAGAAATTAGTTTTTTCACAGAATTTTCCATTATATATTGTTTTGGAGAAAGTTTTATTTCTTTGGCCAGAATAATGAAGTAACAACAACATGTACTGTAATTGTTACGCCTGAGTTCACTACAGGAAGGCAGAGGATTGCAGGATTATCAAACAAGTAGATTTATTAACAATAACTTACATGGATGACCATGGGGTGTCCGGTAACAGAATACCGGACGAAGACTGAATGAAACTAAGGACTATAAATACACAAGGAATGATTGAACTGATTACAAACAGGAGTGAGACACAGGTGGAGGTGATGAACATAATGACATGGCGGGAACGGGAACAAAGGAACACATGGTGGGTCACATGATGAAAACAAGCACACACAGAAGACAGGATGTGACAGTAATAATAATGATGATTATAATAATTATATTTATTTATTTAATTTTCCTTCGGCTTAGTCCCTGATTTATCAAGAGCCACCACAGCGGAATGAACCGTCAACTACTCTGGCATATGGTTTATGCAGCGGATGCCCTTCCAGCTGCAACCCAACTGAAACAAGTAAAGCATTGCTGTTCATTTTTAGATCATTTAATTACAGTTGCTTAAAATGTACTTTGCCTTACAGTAAATAAACTCAACACTTCTGTATAAATCTATTGAAATTTCTGCTGCACTACTTGTATCAAACTCTGCTTCTTCTCTTCTGTGAGTGTTTTGTTAGTACAGTTAAAGTCAAATTATTGTTTTGTTTTATTGTATTTTATTGATTATTTAAAAGAGATTTTCTAAAATAACCCACAAATAAAACTTCCGTCCTCTTTTTCTCATCCTTCAATTGTTTAAAACCTACTTTACTTTCTTCTGTTAAACACATAAAAGGATATGCTGGAAAGCTGTAACCATTGACTCCTATAGGCTTTGCTTTTCCTCCTATGGAAGTCAATGGTTACAGGTTTCCAGAATCAAGACAAAAACAAACTCAAAGGTTTGAAACCACACGAGGGAGAGTGAATACTGAATAAATTGTCATTTCTGTGTGAACTATCCCTGTTCAGCTCCAGAGCGATGAGCAGCAGGTTTGTAAATGTTCATCTTCAGCTCTCAGAAACACACCTCACGTCTCGTTCACAGAGTTCAGCATTTCCAGAGTGTTTGTGACTTTCACCGCTGGCTCAGCGCCACTGACGTCTGTTCATCTGTTATACAGTACATCACACGGACAGAGAAACACTGCAGTCTGCCTCCACGCACTCCATTCTGCACACTGAGGACAAAACTACTGCAGCTGAAGACACAATTACTCTAATCATTTTGTCTTTAAAGTCAGCATGAAACAGAGGTTAAGACTGTCCATTTTGTGAACGATCCTGTCCTGAAAAACGATCCTGAAACATGATTTCATCCACTGGGGACCGACTGGATAACCGGAAGGTGGGTGTTGCTAACAAAATGGACGAAAGCAAAGCAGCATAGAGACACACCCTGACAGCCTCACCCTAAATAACTGATAGCCCCGCCCTAAAGGACTGATAGCCCCACCCAAATGGAGTGATAGCCCAGCCCTAAATGTCTAAAGCTCTGATAGCCTCGTGCAAAAAGACTGACAGTCACACCCTAAACAACTGATAGCCCCATCCAAAAATAATGATAGCCCCGCCCTAAAGGAATGATAACCCCGCCCTTAAGGTATGACAGCCCTGCCTTAATGAAATGAGAGCCCTGCTTAGCCGTGCTCTAAAGGACTGATAGCCCTGTTCTAAAGGAATGATAGCCACACCTTAACGAACTGATAGCCCAATCAAAGCCCAAATGATTGATAGCTCTGCCCTAAATGACAGATGGTCCCGCCCTAAAAGACTGATAGTCCTGCCCTAAAGGACTGATAGCCTCTCCTTTAACAAATGATAGCCCCGCCCTAAATGAATGATAGTACTGCCCAAAATGGCTGATAACCCCGCCCTTAGTTACTGACAGTCCTGCCCTGAAGGAATGATATCCCCGCCCTACTGGACAGACAGCCAAGCCCTAAAGTACTGAAAGCCCCACCCTAAAAGAATGATAATTCTGCCCTAAATGAATGATAGCCCCACCCCAAAGGAATGATAGCCGTGCCCTAATGGACTGATAGCCCCACCTTAAAGGAATAATAGCACCGTCCTAATGGATTGATAACCCCAACCTAAAGGAAAGATAGCCCTGTCTTAATGGATTGATAGCCAAGCCTTAATCGGATGATAGCCCCGCCCTACATGCCAGACAGTCCCACCTTAAAAGACTGATACCCCCAGCCAAAAGGAATAACAGCCCTGCCCAAAAGGACAGTCCCGTCCTAAATGACAGACAGTCCCACCCTAAATAAATGATAGCCCTGCCCTAAATGACTGAAAGTCCCACCTTAAATAAATGATAGCCCCGCCCTAAATGACTGACACT
>CAIGQQ010028201.1:0-2500 GCA_903798035.1 Danio albolineatus
CACACACACACACACACACACACACACACACAAGACAAAATCAGACATGCACACCAAAACAAACTCTAGAAAAGACACACACATACACTCTGAACACCAACACACACTCTGGAAAAACACAAACACATACTCTAGACAAACACACACGCACACCCAGACACACATACACAATCATTCATACACACATAGACTCTGATTCATGGGCGTCGCCGTGGCGCAGTGAGTAGCCTGATCGCCTCACAGCAAGAAGGTCGCTGGTTCGAGCCTCGGCTGGGTCAGTTGGTGTTTCAGTGTGGAGTTTGCATGTTCTCCCCGTGTTGGTGTGGGTTTCCTCCGGGTGCTCCGGTTTCCCCCACAGTCCAAACATACAACAAAACAAACAAATAAATAAAAAGTTTAAATTGAAAATACCAAACTAATATATTAATAACCCTAATGAAAAAAATAAAAATAAAAAAAGCTGTAGGCTAATTATTATGTTTTAATTATACATTTAATGTAGGCTATAGAAAGTAAAAGTAGCCACACCCGAAACCTAAAATGTATCTTGAAAACTCATTCGCAAAGCAGTATTCATAAAACTAATTAAAAGATTAATAAAATTATTCTGCTCTAGGCTAAATCTCATTCAATCATTTAATATCTGCAGTGTGTGTTTTCTGGCAAAAATGGGAGGGTTAACAGTTATCAAAACAAGTAGTTACAAGGAGTCTGATTAAAAAAAAATAACTCTAATTAAGTTTCCAGCAGTGATAACAAGAATGAAAATTATTTTGGTTCAGAAACAAATAGTTCAACAAGCGACAATAGCCTAAAAAAAAAATTAATGAGTGGGAGGAAAATATATATTTTAAAGTTTTGCATTCCCTTGGAAAGATGATTTGTGTTCCCTCGCAAAGAACACTTCCTGCTCACTTCATACATGTCAACCTTGTTTTTGCCGGGATTCTCACGTATTTTACCATTCTATCCCGCTATCATCCTATCATTAAATATTTTCCCATATTTCTCATGTATTTTTTAATCTTGAAGCTCATTGAAATTAATACAAAATGTCTGCATTCACTTTCTTTCCATTAAAGCTGTGCGTCGGTCATCACCCTTCATATGCAACCTCTGAATCAGATGTATACACGCTCCGTATGATAAACTGATCCCAGATCAGCTTCTGTACACACCATTTATAATGACACCTCTGTTATCAAACTAGTGAAGAGCAGCAGATGAATCTCTCATTTATTTGGTTTGATAACAGCGGTGTCACTGTAATAATGAGCAGATCTATAATGAAAGCATTCCATTACTTTAGTACTGTTTGTGCTCATTTAAGAGATTAGTTGTGCTTAAAATAAAACACGACTGATGGACATCTTTACATGTTATTAAGAGTATTTGTCTGTTTAAACACACACCCGAATATCAGTGTCCTGCACTTTCGCTCCTCTTTAAATGGCGTGTACAGAAGCTGATCTGGGATCAGTTTATCATACGGAGCGCGTCAGTCAGCGCTTATACCAGTCATTGGCTTATGCATTCGCTGATTCAGAGGTTGCATGTAAAGGGTGATGATCGACACACAGCTTTAATGGAAAGAAAGTGAAAAATACATGAGAAATACGGGAAAATACTTAATCATAGGATAATAGCAGGATAGAATGGCGAAATACGGAATAATTCTGGCAAAAATGGGAGGGTTAACGTATGAAGTGAACAGAAAGTGTTTGTGGAAAAACAGTTTTGTGAGGGAACACAAAACGTTGCGAGGGAACGCAAAATATCTTTGCGAGGGATAGACCTGTCACAATAATCAATATATCGACTCATCGCACAATACATGGACATGACCTCAACAATTTTTGGTGATGCAATATACGTAAAAAATATACACCCATACAAAAAAACCAATACTTGCAACATTTTAGCTGATTAAACAACCTCTATGTAGTAAAGTATACTTTGTGGGTGCCTGACAACTGAAGGTAGATCTGGTAGCAGATATCGCAGCCTCTGTTACTTTTTACCTTGCTTTTTTTTGTTAACATTTATTTTTTATTTGTTTTGGATCTGCGTTTTCACATTCTAATTCCAATGCCTAATAATTAAATTATTAAAATGACTAAATTAAATATTCTTAAGAACAAAAAATTATGTGTTCTTTTGAAGACTGTACTTGCGTTATGATGCTATTATTTTGTCATTCTGGCATTATATAATGAGTGGCCTTAAATGGTCTTAAAATGACAATAATATTGTTTATCGCGATATATTTTGGTACAATATATCGTACAACAAAAAACAGATATCGTGCCAGGCCTAGCTAGGGAACGCAAAACTTAAAAATATATATTTTCCTCCTACCCGTTTTTTTTCTCCCACTCATTAATTTTTTTCTCCCACCCAATTTTTTTCCCACCACCACGTCCCTACCGGGTCTCAGTAGCCTATACAGCCAAACAGAAAATAAATGATAAATAAATTATTTATAACTAAATTCTTTAAA
>CAIGQQ010028201.1:7500-17289 GCA_903798035.1 Danio albolineatus
ACATGAAATGATCATTTTGTGCAGCGTGCTGTTAGTCGAGTTGTTTATTACTGATCCTCTGCTGAGATCATGAGGGATTTCATGCTTTATTTCATCTAAGGCTGTGATCGGAGTCACTAAGAGTTGTATGTTTTTACTTTTTGTACAGTGTTTTCACTTGTTAACATCATGTGTTCATCTCTAATGCTCATCACTTGATTATCTCATTGACTCAGAGCGGGCCAAAAGCACCCTGAGCTGCTCATTTTACTCTACATATACTGCTGTGCAGGACTTAAACGTGCTTCATATCAGTGATTTATAGCTGCAGATGTTTCATTAGTGAAAGCGGAGTCTGTGTGTGTGTTCTGCCCTCTGCTGGACGCCACTGATACTGTTCACAATGCCACATTACAGTAACTGCCACTATAAATAAATAAATGCTTTATTTTATAGTGTATATATACTGTATATTGCATGCAAGCATTATGAAAGCAACAATATAAATATTGCACCATACTGAGCGCAATACATATCCCACAATGCAATACTCAACTAATGTTTAACATCTCCTTTGTGATACTGACAAAATTAAAAACACATTTTTAATAAAATGAACAGGAATGTTCGCCGAGCATGTTTCTGAAATATCTGCAAACATATGATGGTGTTGTTATGCTTTAGAAGAGTCAAACACTCACATTCTTGTTTATCTGAGAAACACTGCTGAAGTCAGATCCCAGCTAACAGGGAACGTTCCCAGAACATTCACTAACGTTCTTTAAAAGTTGTGAAAATGTTAGCACAGAACATTATCAATGGACGTTTTTAGAATGTTCTCATAATGTTGTTAAGGTTCTTGTAACGTTGTTTAAAAAAACGTTCTTAGAAGTCTTCAGGACGATATTTGTACTTGAACGTTCTCATAATAATGATGAAAAACGTTCTTATAACAAAGTTCTTTGAATGTCTTCAGGGCATTATTTGCACTTGATGAACGTTTTCGAAATGATGATGGAAAACGTTCTTATAATAAAGTTCTAGCAACATCTTCAGGACGTTGTTTGTACCTGATGAACGTTCTCATCGTAGGTTTTATGAAAGTTGTAAGAACGTTATGCTAACCATAAAGAAACGTTTTAGCAACATTAAGCAAACTGGACATTTCAACATTATTGGAACGTTGCAAATAAGCAATCTTAGAACATTATATTTAGGTGGAAATTTAGGTTTTGAAAACGTAAGGACGTTATGCTAACCATAACAAAAAACGTTCTAGTAACATTAAGCAAACTGGACATTTCAACATTCTCGGGACAATACAGATAACGTTATGAGAACGTTTTCACAACCTAAATTTGTTAGCTGGGATATTCTGCTGTGAACATGTGCGTTACGTTCTGGAACGTCTGTCTTTGTTTTGGTCCCTTTAACCCGCCCATTGCCAGTTTAGCCAATTATATTTCAGCACCCGGGTGCTGGAAAACAGCGTGTTTCATTCATTCATTCAGTCAGCAAGGCTCTGAAAACATGCATCCATGACCGAAATGCGACCTCCGGTAGACAGTAGCAGACTCAGTACCACATGAGGTGAAATAATATATATTATAATATAATACATATCTTACGAATCTTAGGTGAGCAGGTTATACTGTAACCCCGTGTCCTAACAACACGCTTCGTGATGAGATACGCAGTGATGAGTAGGCCCACATGGAATCTGCTCGCGCAGAATTCCGCAGATTTTTAGCCCATCATTGATTCTGTTTATTTACTGGTGTAAATTTATATTTATTCAGTTTTTCAAATTGATTTCAGTAAAAATATTGACTAATATGAAAATATTCATATAATTTATTTACAATACAGTTTGTAAAGTAAAATTTTCTGTCTTTTAGTAGAGACTTTATATGAGAGACTTGCCTTGTTTACCAAATAAAGTGGATCTAATTGGATTTGCATTGTAAACATTAAATAAAAGTTGAAAAGGCATTACTTTTTATATATAAACTTTTTTGTTATGATGTTCCCAAAATAGGGCGCCACGGTGGCCTAGTGGTTAGCACGTTCGCCTCACAGCAAGAAGGTCGCTGGTTCAATCCCCGGCTGGGCCAGTTGGCATTTCTGCGTGGAGTTTGCATGTTCTCCCCGTGGTTGCGTGGGTTTCCTCCGGGTGCTCCGGTTTCCCCACAGTCCAAAGACATGCGGTACAGGTGAATTGGGTAAGCTAAATTGTCCGTAGTGTATGAGTGTGAGTGAGAATGTATGGATGTGTTTCCCAGAGATGGGTTGTGGCTGGAAGGGCATCCGCTGCGTAAAACAAATGCTGGATAAGTTGGCGGTTCATTCCGCTGTGGCGACTACCCAAAAAGTAGGGACTAAGCCAAAAAGAAAATGAATGTTCCTAAAATAATAAATCCGCAGATTTTTAACAAAATACTCCGCAGAAACAGCAAAAAATGTCCGCAGATTCCGTCTGGGCCTGGTGATGAGAGATTGGGCTGTTTGCACCAGATGAAACATGATGGAAGTGTAAATACAGCCATTCAGAAGCACAGAATAGTGCAATCACTGCACTCCGGCGGAATAGTACGGTTTATAATCTGTTTAATACATATTAACTTGACTAAACTAAAAAAGCAGTTGATGGAAACACAGAGATGCGCTTAAAAACACACACGCATAACTGAGTGGGATACACTTTTTTATTTGATAAGAGAAGATGCGCATAAACTGTGATAGAAACACTTTTACCGCACAAATTCCAGTATGGGTATTAAAAAAGGTCATGTCATGGTGATAAATGTGTGCGAATGGACAAACCAGCGCCTGAACACACTGTAAAACATATGGAGGAACGCTGTCAGATGTAGCAGAGTAAAGGCCCTTGCACACAGAGACGTTTTTTGCTCACGTTTTCGGTCGACGTTTAATGCCTCGTGACTAAATAAAGGGCGCCAATGTGATCGTGCACATCAACGCGCAAAACGGCAGGCATAAAAGCGTCATTATTAAAAGAAATGCCTCATGTATGTTTTTTTGTTTTGATGTGCCGCGTCAACCTTCTCCACCAATCAGATCGGCACTTTAGTTCACGTGTTTGGAGCTGCTGAAGTTACAGTAAACCCCTCTTGGAGGCGCTCAAAACTGTCAATGCGAGCGCACATTGAAGAAGATGCCCAGAGGCGATATGAACGTGGAGCTGCTTATCGCACTGGTATGATAACAAAAAGTGCTGTACTACAAACGAGACATCGACTACAAAAATGTTGACATAAGGGAAATGTTGTGGAGAGGAATTGCGGAAGAATTAGAAATCGGGGGTGAGTTTCATTTCTTTCTGTTTTCATTAAGCGCCATCTAACGGCGAGGAGTGATTCTGCATACTCTTCTGCTTGACGCCAGCGGAAATCTCTTGGGTTTGAATGCAGAAAAACATCTCGTAAAAACGCTGACGAAAAGCGTCCCGGTGTGTACGAGCCTTAAGAGTATTGATTTTTCTCTAATAATTTACTTGAGTAAGAGTACACATTTTTTAATTTACTCAAAATTTTATTTTTCAATTCAGTTCACCTTTATTTCTCCAGCGCTTTTACAATGTAGATTGTGTCAAAGCAACTTCACATAGAAGATTATAGTGAACTGAAGCAGTGTCAGTCCAGTGTTCAGTGTTGGTGTTCAGTTTAGTTCAGTTCAGTTCAGTTCAGTTCAGTGTGGTTTAATATTCACTGCTGAGAGTCCAAACACTGAAGAGTAATCCATCGATGCGCAGATCTACAGGTCCCGAACCATGCAAGCCAGAGGCAACAGCGGAGGAACAAACTTCACCAACTGGCGAAAGTGAAGGATTAAAAAACCTGGAGAGAAACCAGGCTCAGTTGGGCACGACCATTTCTCCTATGGCCAGACGTCTTGTGCAGAGCTGCAGTCTAGGCGCCGGAGGCTGGAGAACTCGAGGCTCGTCTGTCCTTTGAGGGTCACAAGAATCAGTCTCATGCTGTTCACTCCGCCATGCACCAAACAGCTGCTCAGGATACGGCCTGGTCCAGGATTATGGAACCTTGAGATCGTCTTGTCGTGGTTCTTGGATCACATCCGTGGCGCTGCATAGTCTCTGGGGGCCTCGGGATGAATATCCCCAGGTGGAAATAGAGAATAACGAGTATAATTAGCGTAGCTGCTGTTTATAGTGTAAATAAAGGAGACGCGTGGAGCACATTCATGCATCATACCGCTATGTGCTGTATTGAGTGTGTGCTTCACTAAAGAGATAGGTCTTTAATCTAGTGTTGAACTGTGAGAGTGTGTCTGAGCCTCGGACATTATCAGGAAGGCTATTCCAGAGTTTAGGAGCCATAAATGAGAAGGCTCGACCTCCTTTACTTGACTTTGCTATTCTGGGTACTACCAGAAGCCCTGAGTGTGGAGATCTTAAAGAGCGGGTTGGATTGTAGCGAGACAGAAGGTTGGTTAGATAAACAGGAGCTAGATTATTTAAAGCTTTACAGGTAAGAAGCAATATTTTATATTCAATACGAAGCTTAACAGCAGCCAGTGTAAAGAGGAGAACATTGGGGTGATATGATCATATCTTCTAGACCTGGTACTAACTCTGGCTCCAACCCTAATCAAACACACCTGAGTGAGTTAATCAATGTCTTGGGTATACTTGAAACATCCAGGCAGATGTGTTGACTTGAGGCAAGATGGAGCTAAACCCTGCAAGGACACCGGCCCTCCAGGAATGAGATTGGTGACCCCTGCTTTAAATGGTGTGTACGGAAGCTGATCTGGGATCAGTTTATCAGCATCTGTCTACTCTATCTGTGTTTAGATAATGTCATTAACTGCACGAGTGTAATAAAAGATCATCAGCGCACGTCATTTCACAACACTGTTATCCAGAAGAGGAGAAACAAACACGCAGAAAAGAAGAAGTGTGTGTTTATATGAGTTTCATACGGCGGTGTTTCTCACGCAGCAGACGGAGTGTGTGTGTGTCTGTATCAGTGTGTGTGAGAGACTGGTCTTCCTGTTGTGGTCAACATCAGACGGGGTTTCTCCTCCGCGGTACGCCACGTTGGGTCATTTTCACAGCCTCAGCTTCACGTGCTGATATTAATCATCTGAAGAGCGAGATCTGACCCAGACAGCCTGACAGACGTCTAGACGACCCAGCAGACGCTTTTCCGAGCATTGTTTGCTGCCTTTTACCAGGACTGAAAACAGGAAACCTGCTGCAGAAACACACACTCACACACACACGCTCTCTTTCTAAACACCTACACACACACTAGAAACACAAGCATTCATGCACACACACACATAAACATGCAAACACATGCACCGAAACACACACACTAGACAAACACACATACTTTACACTAGACACAATTACACTCTAGACAAACACAAACACACTTAGGATAAACACACACTGGTTCGAGTCTCAGCTGGGTCAGTTGGTGTTTCTGTGTGGAGTTTGCATGTTCTCCCCGTGTTGGTGTGGGTTTCCTCCGGGTGCTCCGGTTTCCCCCACAGTCCAAACACATGCGGTATAGGGGAACTGGGTAGGCTAAATTGTCCATAGTGTATGAGTGTGTATGGTTGTTTCCCAGAAATGGGTTGCAGCTGGAAGGACATCCACTGCGTAAAACATATGCTGGATAAGTTGGCGGTTCATTCCGCTGTGGCGACCCCAGATTAATAAAGGCACTAAGAAAATGAATGAATGAATGAATGAAAGGGGCTGGAAGCAATGTAATTACCTATATGGAGATATAACCAGGGCCAGACGGAATCTGCAGACATTTTTTGCTACTTCTGCAGAGTATTTTGTTAAAAATCTGCGGATATTACGGGATGATTTTTAGAGTATCATAACCAAGACCTTAATATATGAAATAAAAAGTAACACCTTTTTAACTTTTATTTAATGTTTATAATGTAAATTCAATTAGATCCACTTTGGTAAACAAAGCAAATATCTCATAGAAAATATTACTATACAAACTGTATTGTACATTAATCATATGAATATTTTCATATTGGTCAATAATATTAATGAAATTAATTTAAAAACTATATAAATATACATTTTCACACATTGAGACAACCCTCGGATGGGAGGGGACACGTCCCCTGTGTCCCCCCCGGGATTTATGCCCCTGTTTGGAAGAATAAATCCCATAAACTTAAAATAAAAACAGTTCTAGCAAATAGTGGAAAAGAGGGTGGACTTGATGTATTAGACTTTGAGGACATAGTAAACACTTTTAGAATAAATTGGATTAAAAGATGCTTTAAGACCCTAACTCTATATGTTTTTTTTTTATTCCAGAGATTTTTTTTTAAATTGGAGGTCTTCCTTTTATATTAAAATGTAATTATCTACCTAATAAATTGCCAATTGCACTGGCAAAATTTCACCAGCAGGTTCTTCTTTCCTGGAAATTGTCATTCCCTCAATTTTACACCACATAAATTAATTTATGGAACAACTCTGGTATTAGAATCAGAATCTATTTTTCTATCCACGTGGTTTAGCAGAAATATAATTGTGATTCTCTCAATTTTCGATAAGTCTGGCAACTTCTAGTCTTATGAACAATTTATGTCTAATTATAATTTTCCACTACCTTTTAAAGAATTTAATGCTGTGCAAAAATCAATCCCTTAAGGCCTAATTCAACTTATAAAATCTCATTTAATTTTTTATGAAAATGTTATGAAAGAGCCAGAGCTGAACTTAAAGGGAATTAGTGTTTTTGATAAAAAATGTAATAATAAATATATTCGACAAATTTTCCAAAATAAAAAGTACACACATTTACACCTGTAAATAAACAGAATCAATGATGGGCTCAAAATCTGCGGATTTCTGCATGAGCAGATTCCATGTGGGCCTACTTATGAGGTAATAGCCAGTTTTTTTTCCAGTCTGTTAGGTCAATGAAGGATGCCCAGTAAAATTTGCCCTTAGGAACATTATACTTTTTATTTTGGAAAATGCTTGATTTTTATTTGCAGTCCTTTTTTTGTTTGCAAATTTCATTTTAATTTTTTTAAAAGTCTATTTTCCCTTTGCAGTTCTTTATTATTCTTTTTTTTTTTTTGTTAGCAAAATGTATTTTTATTTCTCAAAAATCAATCTTTGCTTTGCGATTTTTGGAGATTTGCATTTATTTATTTATTTTTTGACAATACTTTATTTTTTTGTTGGCAGTATATATGGCCCTAGATCGACTCCATACTATTTTTGAGAGCTGCACTTACACTGAAGACCAGCAGGAGGCGCCACAAACACAGAAATCAACACTACAGGAGGCGCAAATCTGTAAGTCTGGCACAATTTAATTCGCTTTAAGTTCTTTACTTTACAAAAACAAGAATTAAACAGTGTAGAAATTAAATAAAGCAGAGTTTGAATAAAATATATCTCAAAGAAAATGGTTACTAGTGTAAAAGATAATGATCAGGAACGGCTGTAAAGGAATAAAACAGAATAAACACCATAAAAATAAATACGTTTTTAAAAAATGACAAACTGTGGACATTTACTTTGCATTGTAATTCCTGCAATTTTGTCGTACAATCATGAACCACCAGATTTTAAGCTTTTGGATATCTGAATTTACAGCAATGCATTTGTTTACTGATCTATAATATATAAATATAAGCATAAAATATACATCTATTCCATAACAAATATAGTACTCTTAGAGGTGTAACTTTCAAAAAAGCATCCCAAATCTGAAGTAAACATGTATAAATTGATAGATTTATGTGGCGACACAGTGGCTCAGACTGCAACCTCACGAAATGAATCAGGAGGATCAGACAGAAAGCGAGATGACTTCAGCTTACATTTCTGCAATGCTGAAGGTATTCTCATTATTCTGAACACATGAAGAACTCAATTATATTATATTATATTATATTATATTATATTATATTATTCATTTATTCATTCATTTTCTTTTCGGCTTAGTCCCTTTATTAATCCGGGGTCGCCACAGCGGAATGAACCGCCAACTTATCCAGCATTTGTTTTACGCAGCGGATGCCCTTCCAGCCACAACCCATCTCTGGGAAACACATCCATACATTCTCATTCACACTCATACACTACGGACAATTTAGCTTACCCAATTCACCTGTACCGCATGTCTTTGGACTGTGGGGGAAACCGGAGCACCCGGAGGAAACCCACGCAAACACGGGGAGAACATGCAAACTCCACACAGAAATGCCAACTGGCCCAGCCGGGGATCGAACCAGCGACCTTCTTGCTGTGAGGCGAACGTGCTAACCACTAGGCCACCGTGGCGCCCATATTATATTATATTATATTATATTATATTTTATTATATTATATTATATTATATTATATTATATTATATTATATTATATTATATTATATTACAAGCGGCATTGTGGCTCAATGGTTAGCACTGTGGCCTCACACCAAGAAGGTTGCTGGTTCGAGACTCGGCTGGGTCAATTGGTGTTTCTGTGTGGAGTTTGTATGTTCTCCCCGTGTTGGCGTGGGTTTCTTCAGGATGCCATATATATAATTTATAATTTGCTTTGAATTGAATCTGAGTTTAAGATTAATTGGTAACACTATAATAACTCCACACTGTGAACCATTTAAAGAGCCGCTATTAAACATTAAAAAGGGTCATATTTATGTTTTGGGGGTCTCCAACAGCAGGCTGATCTGCATTCATGGTCAAAAAACACTTTCATTGTCTTATAATCTGCATTTATTTTTACCTCATTATCCCAGCGACTCCTATATGAATCGTTCAGTGATTCATTTGTTCCCAAACTCCTCCTTAGCGCGATGCTAAACTGCGCTGATTGGACCGATGACCCAGTCTGTTGCGATTGGTCGACATCATTCAGCGTGAGAGAATGCCCACCACGGCTTATCAATACTGAAGTAGTCATAGTGTGTGCGTAAACATATCTGCCAACACTCGTTTTTCCTGGGAGTCGCCCGTATTTCAGACACCTCACCCCCGAAACTAACCCCCCGATCTCCCAGCATATCACTCTATTCTTAACCAGAAGTAAAAACAGCGACACACATGCAGTATTAGTGCACACAGCGGCAAAAGCTGAACCATTATGAAACAGGACCGCCGCATGTGTGTAGGAGAGCTGATGTAGCCATAGCAGTGACAAACAGCAGAGGAACACGAACTCACAAACGCATTTTAATCCGTAAACAAAGCGGCACGCGTCGCGTTTACAACGTGCTTTTAGACGCGATATAAGAATACAAGTTAACCAGAGACACTACAAGCGGTTACAAGTTACAAAACACAATTAAATACATCATTTACAAGCTGGAGAAAACAATGAGGTGACCGTTTTAATCACACGCACTCACACTTGCTGGATAGCAGGCCAGATTCACCGTCAGCCCACTGGGAAATGTCCCGCTGCTCCCTTTGGCCAGTCCACCCCTGCATACATCAATAGTGTTTTCTGCTCCTTCCTTTAACAAACGATGCTCTGAATCCTCCGCTGTAAGCGTGTAGATTTCAGAAGCTCCTCAGAGGAACACAGCACAAGGCTGGGCTATAATGCTGAGGCATTTCTGCAGAGATAAACCTCCACCACTGACTCTTCACAGTCTCATCTCTGGTTCATCTGCACACTTCCAGTAATATCCAGCTGAGCACATGTCTGCTACAGCGCTCTTCTCTGTGTGCCAGATGTAGCTGACTGACTCCAGCCCAAACCCTCTCCAAAAGGTTTTTACCTGCACAATCAAACTCAAAACCGCCCAATCTGGCA
>CAIGQQ010028204.1:8152-20544 GCA_903798035.1 Danio albolineatus
TCTATCTATCTATCTATCTATCTATCTATCTATCTATCTATCTATCTGTCTATCTGTCTATCTGTCTGTCTGTCTGTCTGTCTGTCTGTCTGTCTGTCCGTCCGTCTATATAAATTTAATTTTATGTACATATATATAGTGCATCCGGAAAGTATTCATAGCACTTCACTTTTTTCCACATTTTTTTATGTTGCAGCCTTATTCCAAAATAGATTAAATACCTTTTTTTCCTCAAAATTCTACCTCATAATGACAATGTGAAAAAAATATATTTTTTTAATTATTGCAAATTTATATATATATAAATATATATATATTTATATATACAGAAAAATCACATGTACATTCACAACCTTTGCTCAATACTTTGTTGATGCACCTTTGGCAGCAATTACAGCCTCAAATCTTTTTGAAATGATGCCACAAGCTTGGCACACCTGTCTTTGAGAATTTTTGCCCATTACTCTTTGCATCAGGTTGGATGGGAAGTGACAGTGTACAAACGGTGTACATATATATATGCTCTACAAACAATCTGCTCTACAAACAACTGTTTATGACTTTTGTAATTATATACATATATAAACATAAATATTTTTTTTTGACTTGTCAAAAACAAGTTTGTAGAGCAGGTTGTTTGATTGTTGTTTTTACTGGTGTTATTCCTAGTTATTTCCCCATATGCAAATGAATCAGAAGTTCTAAAACAACAAAAAGAGTTTACTTCTGCATAGACTAAGTCAACACATACATACATAAATATATTCATTGATACATATATGCGTATATGTTCATCAAATATAAAGCAGTCATTTTGTGAAGGAGAGTGTTTTCAGCAATAGCTTCTGTAGCATCTTCATTTATTAAAGCCAAAAACTTACATTTGGTTATCACTATTATCTATCCATTTTACATGCATGGTCATTTTCAGAAAAACGTGGTGACGTAATTAACCCTTGTTTCCTGAAAGAGGGAATAGAGACATTGTTTCTACCAACAGATCGGGGATTCATTTAGAAACTAGCAGTTCACAGCTATGGAGATGGCACATAACATCTCGGTTCCCTCCTGAACTTCTCAAATTGTTGCTCTGTAAATCGTAGTTTGAGGGGGTTGTCCTAAGTGTATTTATAAGGCTTGGTTGTGCTTATAATATGCAAAGCAATGTGTGCTCATGCTTCATTTGTAAAAAAAAACAAAAAAACATAATGTGCTGGTCAGCTAACATAAAGTGCTGTGATTCGCGGATCGGCTCCACGTTATCAGGAAAAGCATCACGTCTAGTCACTAGCACGCACTGTGCCTTCCCTGTGTAAATACTGTCAGTCAGTGTAGCAGCCATGTCAGTGTGAGCCTGAATTAGACATAAAATGAAGATGACACAGCTGAACCTCATGTCTGCTCTCTAAAATAACATCTGACAACCGTCTTTCATATATATCCGGAATAGTAACGTGTAAGTAACATGAAACGCTTACATATGTTTTGTGAGTTCAGTATTTGAGATGTAGAATCCACGGAAAGAGGCCGCAAAGAGAGACAATGCTGCGCTAGTGAAGATTGTGGGGATGTTTACAGGTGTTTTTATGGATAAATATGAATTTGTAGCCAAATTGTTAATGGTGCCAAACAGCATTTGCCGTTGTTTACATCCTTGTTTAAGTCCTCGCTACAACATACCGTTAACGCTAGAAACGCTGCATGTAACAGATCAAGTTTAACAAATAAAAATACTTACAGATTGTGGCTCACAGTCCACAGCTTCTTCTATTATGGTTGGAACTGTTCATTTTTTGAATGTCGAATCCAGCACTGAACTGGTAGAGAATCTGGAAGCTGTCCTTTGTCAAATGCTAGCTATATATTTTTTTTATAATTGTCTAGAACATAATTAAAATTAAATTGTAAGCACTTCTCTCTTTGTGTCGTGTCATTTGGAAGCCCAAATATAAAAACAGAACAAGCTCTGTGGAAATAGTAGCATTTAGACAGCATTTTAGCTTTCTCTACTACATTACAGCAATACAGCGCCTCTGGCCACGCCCCTTTGCCACGCAGCGTATGCATCTGGTTTATTTGCGTAACCTGAAATATTTGTGATCTCACTAACCAGGATGTATTTTTTGGTTGTCTCCAACCTTCGTTCGCTGTAGGCTTTGCTAAGCTAACTCTGTAAAAGCCATTGTCTCTCTTTGAGCATGATACATTCAGAGATGTTGTTTATGTTCACACATCCACATTACACATCAACTAAAGTTTAAAATATGATATTGAAGCGGACCACCCCTTTAATATTGTTGTGAGGGATTTAGTAATTCACACCTCTTGTTTTATATCAAACATAGGATTTGTTTTTAGCTTCAAAAGTTCCACCTACTGCACATGCATTTTATATTGATCGTCACACAGTCTTCTCATTAGCAGTACTTTAAGAAAACTGATGACATCTGATCACAAAACAAAATGCAATGATGACGATTATGTTTTGTTTTTTAATACTATTCATCTGTAGCAGAAATGAAAGTAGTGGTATGTGAGATTGGCATAAAGGAACTGCATAATTTAGAGTTTCTGTGCCCTTATTCGGTCAAGGATACACGTTTATAGGCTTAGAGAAGTTTCCTGTATATTCATTCACAGTTTGATTGCATATATTTAGCTTAAAAAGGCAATTTGTGGTTTGTGTATAATCACCATGTTCCTCTCTGCATTTCACAGTCTAAAAGGACATATGAACAGAGGTGTAGAGAAGCTGATGAAGCTGAACTGACTGCTGAGAAGCTCAACAGTACGTCCACTGTCACTCCTAAACAATCTGAAAAGGTAAAATATGAATTATAATGGGCAGAATTTGCATGGCAACTCTAAATATCAGAACATATAATACCATTTAAAAGTTTGGGCTCAGTAAGATTTCTTTTTCTCTGGCCACGTAACACTTCAGTTCAGCAAGGTTGCACTTAAACTGATCAGAAGTGACAGTGAAGACATAAATAAATGTATGTTTCTATTTCAAATATATACCGTGCTCATCAAAGAATTCTGATTTTTGTTTCTTGAGTGTCGAATGAGCATGTTAGAATGATTTCTGAAGAATCGTGTGACACTGATGATAGGTGTAATGATGCTGATAGTTCAGGTTTGGCAAACAATGCCAAATGAGAAGAACGATAGAAGCAAACAGACCAATAAAAGAGCAATAATTTGTATGTGCTGTGACAATCGTTGCTCCAACAAAATATACACAACAAGGTCATTTACATGAATTAAAATACAGAAAAACTGACTGAATAGAAAAATGTGTCTTTAGCCATTTATTGAATACACAGTACATTTTTTAGCATAATTTGTCACAGTTTTCTGTACTTTTGATCAAATAAATGGAGTCTTGGTGAGCATAAGTATTAAAGCCAATTTTAGCATGAAACATTACAAATAAAATATGTTATCTTTAGGATTTTTTTTTACTTTGGTTAGTTGTGGTATGAACTTCCAGAATGAAGTTCTTGCAGTTGTGGCATTCTAGCAATTTCTTTCCTCGTTTGATATTATTTTGTTATTGGCAAATAGATATATATTTTTCAGATAAAAATTGTTAGAGAAAATCAGTTCAGGTTCATTGGAATTATCCATGTCAGCCTACAATTTTGGTAAATTAAAATACGTTGCTCCATGCACGGTTCTTGAACGCTTCAGATGAAAAATCCACCGGACATTTTTGCAAATTCTGAAATAAATTATTCGCCGTACATTTTGTTGAAAATTACAAGATATACATTCTTCTTTTACAAATCGCCTACTGTAGCACTAAACCCTTCCCTAAACACAACCAATAGTGCTTTCCAGAGCAAACATTAGAGAAAAAACACATTTATTTATCTTGATTTTGCATTACTTTTTTTCTCTTTCACATTGTATAATTTACAGAAGACGTGCACTTAAATGTGATTAAGTGTACCGATTTATATTATTTATACTTTGTGGACCAAAAGATGTTATCCAGCATACAATATATAGTTGCAAGTTAAAAGGATTCTACTAGCAATTTTACTTGTATGTATTTCGTCAGAATTGTGAGATTTAAAGGTGCAGTATGTAAGGTTCTTGCAGTCCAACTTTAAAATCTATAATTTTCCACCTGACCCTCCTCCGACGACACAAGTTGCCAGATTAATGACTCAAGCAGAAGCGATTGTGACTGAAGTTTGAGCCAAGATGCACCAAGCCGCTCTCAAACAACTAGCAACTGTTTTGTCATTCCACAAAAAAGTTTGATAATCTAATAATCCATATTTAAGACGTGTAGCAAAATCACAGCCAGCTTCTTTTGTTCATTCTTGAAATAAATTGCTGAATAACCAATCAGAGCACTCCCTTCAGCCAATGGCCAATGTCGATCCTTTCATTCATTCATTCATTTTCTTTTCGACTTAGTCCCTTTATTAATCCGGGGTCGCCACAGCGGAAAGAACCGCCAACTTATCCAGCATTTGTTTTACGCAGCGGATGCCTATCCAGCTGCAACCCATCTCTGGGAAACATCCATACACACTCATTCACACTCATACACTACAGACAATTTAGCCTACCCAATTCACCTATACCACTTGGACTTGTGGGGGAAACCGGAGCACCCGGAGGAAACCCACGCGACCACAGAGAGAACATGCAAACTCCACACAGAAATGACAACTGACCCGGCCGAGGCTCGAACCAGCGACCTTCTTGCTGTGAGGCGATCGAGCTACTCACTACGCCACCATGGCGCCCCAATGTCGATCCTAATAAATAAAAAAAAAAAATTCATTCTTTCATCACAGTGGAATGAACCGCCAACTTATCCAACATATGTTTTACCAGTGCATACTCTTTCAGTTGCAACCCAGTACTGAGAAACATTCATACACACTCATTCACACACATACACTACGGCCGATTTAGTTTATTCAATTCCCCTATAGCGCATGTCTTTGGACTGTGAGGGGGAAAACGGAGGAGAAAACCCATGCCAACACGGGCAGAACATGCAAACTTCACACAAAAATGCCCACTGATCCAGCCGGGAGTTGTGACGGGTGCCAGGTGTCTCAGTGTTTACCCGGAGGAAAAAGGGGGGAAAAAAAGAGACAGGCTGCGTCCGAAACCGCATACTTCCATACTATACAGTACGCTAAAATCAGTATGCGTGCCGAGTAGTATGTCCGAATTCATAGAATTCGAAAATCAGTATGCGAGAAGTACCCGGATGACTTACTACTTCCGGCGAGATTCTGAAGTGCGCATCACATGCACGCTGCGCTATCCCATGATGCCCCGCGAGAGAATTCATGAATGGGAGTGAAGCGACGCAACTGACGCAGGTAGGTCACGTGACCGTGGCAAAATGGCGGATGTAGTATGTCCGAATTCCATTCATACTTCTCACATTCATACTGTATAGAACGTACTTTTCTAGCGGCCGAGTAGTACGTTTACATTCAAATGCAGTACCTACTGAGTAGTAGGCGGTTTCGGACGCAGCCACAGAAACTATATCGCTCTGCTTATCAGCCTTTATGCGTTTCTCCTTAGTGCGGTCGACTACACACATGCCAGTCAACGACAATGAGTAGGCAAAAGGAAATAAAGAAAAACACTCAAACATCCGTCGAAAAATAGAATGTGATATTTGATATTATCAAAAATAATTAAACAGCGGTAGAGCGACCATCACACCCTTCTCAGAGCTCGCTGGAACTGAACTGAGCTCCCGCGCATGCGTGCTTCCATGCAAAAGGTAAAACAACCATAGAAGGAGTCATCTTAAAGGGGACATGACATTTGTATACACTGTACATCAAACATTAAGCGGCCATTACAGCCTCAAAACAAGCGACCTTCTTGCTAACCACTGAGCCACCGTGTCACACCCTAAATATAACATATATATTTATTTTATTCACTAATTAAAAACCACCTCATGTGGATTTTTTTATCTCTGAACCTGCGTCTCATTTTGGAGGCTGCTGCTGTGTTTTTAGATTTTCACCCGCAGTCACATATGTATATTAAGGCAGCCTTCTTGACTGAAATAGAATGCGCTGTATTTTCCACCAAGACAAGTTGAGGTGCTGAATTAGTGGGCAGTGGGTAAAGTTATTCAGACCAAAACAAAGACAGACATGACACGGAAATCCACATTTTCAGAGGAGAATAACTGACCGTAGGCGACACGGTGGCGTAGTGAGAAGCACGTTCGCCTCACAGCAAGAAGGTCGCTGGTTCGAGCCTCGGCTGGGTCAGTTGGCATTTCTGTGTGGAGTTTGCATGTTCTCCCTGTGTTCGCGTGGGTTTGCTTCGGGTGCTCCGGTTTCCCCCACAGTCCAAAGATATGCAGTATAGGTGAATTGGGTAAGCTAAATTGTCCGTAGTGTATGAGTGTGAATGAGAATGTATGGATGTTTCCCAGAGATGGGTTGCGGCTGGAAGGGCATCCGCTGCGTAAAACAAATGCTGGATAAGTTGGCGGATCATACCGCTGTGGCGACCTCAGATTAATAAAGAGACTAAGCCGACAAGAAAATAAACGAATGAATGAATAACTGACCGTAGCATTGTTTTTCAGATTGAATTCAATTCAATTTACCTTTATTTGTATAGCGCTTTTACAGTGTAGATTGTGCCAAAGCAGCTTCACATTGAAGGTTATAAATTGAAACAGTGTCAGTCCAGTTTTAAGTGTTGAAGTTCAGTTCAGATCAGTTCAGTTCAGTGTAGTGTGGTTTAATATTCACTACTGAGAGTCCAATCACTCAAGAGCAAATCCATCGATGCGCAGCTCTACAAGTCCCGAACCATGCGAGTCAATGGCAACAGCAGCGAGAGAAAAAAAAAGTGAAATATGCTCACTTAGCATGTTTTTTCAATTTCTACAAAAATATTCTGCTATTTTATGATTTGATATGAGTCAAAAATGTACATACAGCACCTTTAAACTCACAATTGCGAGATACATATCTGAGTGCTTATAGTGACAATAATTTTGAGCTAGAATATGTGACTCAACTCCGTCCTACAGACTTTTTTTTCGTCAAATTTTACGTTTACATGGGAAAAACCTATACACTCACAGTTGCAATAAAATGTCTTCTGAGAAATTAGTTCTACAGTTCTCAGAAATTAATCTCACAACTGTGACAACTGCTTGAAATGCTTATTTATGTGTTTTATTCAACCCTATCTTACGGGCAATTCGTAACTTTTTAAAAAGTGGCTAATTCGTATGAATTCGTACAATGTAATTCGTACAATTCAGTACGATTTGCTCATCAACCAATGACGGTTGTGTTTAGGGGTGGGGTTGGGTGCCACGCCTCCTTTTTTAAATCGTACATTTTCGTTCGACTGAACTCGTACAAATTCGTACGAATTAGCCACTAAACTGCCAAAACGTAAAATACTTACGTTTTCTCGTGAGATCAGGCTCGTTTTCTTTGTTAATGTTGCATTAAAATATTTATCTTTCATGACATTATTGAGATCTTTCAAATTCTGTGTGCATTTTTTCATAAATGTTTGTAATGTTTTTCTGTTTACACTGGATACCTTTTGAATTTGTAGACCTATTTCAGAAAATGTTGTGTTCTATGCCATAACAGACACAAAACAAAGCAAAACAGTGCAGGGACGCAGCCACAGATGCAGGTGAGATAAAAAATGCACTTTTTGTTTTCACAAATTTCACACCTCTGCTTGAAATACAACATAATCGTAATCAAGAGACCAACCGATGACGCTGAAGTGACACCAGAGATTCTAAACAAGATCTCATATGCTGTAAAATGCTGCAGTGCTGATCCTATTTTTAATCGACAGAGAAACAGTACATATCCAACGTAGAGCAGCTGGATAAGATTCGTCAGGAATGGGAAACCACACACGAGAGCACATGTGAGGTAAAACAGAAAAGCACACATTCACTCGTCCGTTTGCTGTCCTTCAAAAAGCAGTCTTTTGCTCTGCTGAAGCTGTGAAGCTTTCAGAGAACACTAAAAATGAACTTCCCCTTTTTTTTGTTTTTTTTTTGGTGTTTTGCTCACCACGCACCACAAACCACAAATACTGAACTAAAGTCTAAAATAGACTTTGTTTTGGCTTATTTAAACATGTATCCACAACGCCTATCTTTATAGTCTCAGCTAAAGCAACTCTTCATTAATTAAGCTCTGTGTCATCTTTCTGTTTCACTTGGTCTTCGGCCCACTACACAAGCGTTTATAAACTACATTAAGATCACATAGTCGTATTTATTTAAAAGCATGATATTAACCTGAATTCTGTGAATTTCTCCAGGTCTTCCAGCAGCAGGAAGATGATCGCATTAACATTTTGAGAAATGCCATTTGGGTGCACTGTAACCATTTTTCCATGCAATGCGTCAAAGATGATGAGGTCAGTATTACTTCATGCAGCTTCTGAAATGGATGGCTCACTCCACCGCCCAAAAATATACATGCTTTACATACTCACCCTCATGTCATTTCAGTGTAACTGTAATGTTTTGTTGAGGCCTGAAACTGTAGTTTTGAGTGTTTCAGAAAATGCAAGTCAATGGCCACTGGCACTTTTAGAGTTAAGAAAAGCATATACAGTAGGGGCTACTTTAATATTACCGCCGTGCCTTGTACCGCCGTCGTGTAAGAACATGTTTTTAGGTATGACCGCATTTTGCGGCATTTTGGCACAAAGGGACGGGATGCGAACGGACAGAAATAGGGCTAGCTGTAAATACCCCGCCACTTGTGAATGAATCAGTAGAATCAGTATCAGTTTTATTGCCAAGTGTGCTTCACACACACAAGGAATTTGCTTCGGCGACAGAAGCTTCCAGTGTACATAAAGTGACAAGTGACAACACAGAATAAAAAAAAAAAAAGACGATAGACATTGAACAGAGAGCTCATCCCTGGTATAACTGATCGCGTTGGATGAACACAAAACAGGAAAAACAAACATTAACAGGGCGAATACTGGGGAGCTCCGCACCGAGGCAGCCATCTGCGGAACCATCTGATGAAGATGAAATAATGAGACAAAACATTAAAATTGCTTCATTAATCATTAAAAACTTGTTAACAGCTTTATTATTATCGTAAACGTGTTAAGTGAAATGAAGATTCATTTTGGAAAAAGTCAAATTAAAGAAATAAAAGACTAAAAAGAGACTAAACACTAAAAAAACACTAAAAGACTAAACGCTAAAATAAGCGACAACTAAAATGAAAGTAGGTGCAAACATACATACAAATAAGCCTAAATAAATAAATATATAAAGCAATGTTTTAGCCTAAAATTATAGAGAAAGGGAGATGTACAGTGTGTTATTTTAAAGTGATAGGACTAAGACATCCTAAATAAGCTTTTTCATTTACGTTTTCATTTACATTTTCGTTGTTGATTATAATTTGCTATATAATTTTATGTCTCAATTATTGTACATAAATAATAAATGAATAATTAAATAGGCCTAAATAATTCTTTACCTACAGACATTTTCAGCGAAACATGGAGAAACGTCCGGCACATGGTCTAAAAAGCTCTTAAGTTGAATGCTACTTCATCAAAAGCATAAAAATAAACTGACCTACCTCAAGCAGATCTCTGAAATTATAATAAAAGTAATTTTGCCGCAGGACGTAAAGTCCCGCAAGTTTATTTTGAATAATTTAGTTTCAGTTAATTATTTTAATAATTTAGTTTCAGTTCTGTTTTCGGGCGCCACGGTGGCCTAGTGGGTAGCACGATCGCCTCACAGCAAGAAGGTCACTGGTTTGAGCCTCGGCTGGGTCAGTTGGCATTTCTGTGTGGAGTTTGCATGTTCTCCCCGTGGTTGCATGGGTTTCCTCAGGGTGCTCCGGTTTCCCCCACAGTCCAAAGTCATGTGAATTGGGTGAGCTAAATTGTGCATAGTGTGTGTTTGTGAGTGAGTGTGTATGGATGTGTTTCCCAGAGATGGGTTGCGGCTGGAAGGGCATCCGCTGTGTAAAACAAATGCTGGATAAGTTGGTGGTTCATTCTGCTGTGGCGACCCCGGATTAATAAAGGGACTACGCCAAAAAGAAAATGAATGAATGAATGAGTTCTGTTTTCAAAACGTCACTGTTCTCCTTCAAATTATATATATATATATATATATATATATATATATATATATATATATATTAGGGCTGTCCAAAAATTAATCGTGATTAATCACATCCAAAATAAAAGTTTGTTTTGACATAATATGTGTGTGTGTTATATATATTTATTATGTATATGTGACAAACACATTCATAGAAGCCAAAACTATATATAAAAAAGTTACATCAAAGTAGTTACATCATATTTAAATGTAAAATTTGTGTCATACACATATATTTTTTTAGATATCTAAATATAAACCAACGTTTTATCAAGTATATGCATTTGTGTATTTATATATTCATAATATAAATATAGACAGAGCACACACAAATATTATGTTAAACTTTTATTTTGGATGTGATTAATCACGATTAATTTTTGGACAGCCCTAATATATATATAACTAGTAATGGCTCAGTATCTGTGCAGGCATAACAGAACCAATGCCTCTGTCTTCTGCTAATGCATTGGGGTCAATAAAAATTTACAATGTTTATTTTACTAGCTCACATTGTTATTGTTAAAGTGAATAATTAGTTAATGAAGTTAATCCACTAAATAAAATAGTTTGTTTTGGTAATCTTCAGTGGAAATTTGACCAGTTGCTTCCTCTTTTGGAGCCGAGGTCTTTCTGTTTATGTCAACCTGAGGGCTTCCTTAGCAACTGCTTATTAATACCTTCTCTTACCATCATGAAGCACAACTGAAAGCCCTCTCCCCTACTCAATGTTCTGTTTCAGACAGATCAACATACTGAAATAAAAGTCTCAGCACTGTCCAGTTCACGTGGACTTAAATACCGTTTGTTTCTCTTCATAAGACTTCGGTGTATCATCAGGAGTCACCAGGATCATTTTCTTTGCCTGTTTGTTAGTTTTTGTTGTTGTTTTGTACTGGTGCTTTGACTTGTATAACCAGGACTAAATTCAGCTGAACATCTTTCTTAATGTTCTGTTATATTGCTCTGGACATTACTTTTGTTTTGTGGAGGGTTAGAGATGCAACGATTTACCGATTCACTTTTACCCATGCTTTAATTTGTCATGGTTAATTAATCGTAAAGGCTTCTCGACACTGCAGCACAAACTGAGACTAAACAAAGTTATGGCAACTGTGCGCTAGTTTAAGTTTCCGAGCCTATACACCAAGGCTAATACCCACGTACACTGGATATAGTTAATATATGTACTATAGTTGATGTAGAATTTCTTTTAGAAGCCTTGACTACATTGTACTCTTTTAGAGGGAAATAGCTAATGTGTAGCTTAGATTTACGTAACACAAATACAATATTTTATATGTTTGTACTTTTATTTGTTTCAAATTGAAACTTATGTTAAAATGCCACTTATTTTTAAGTTCAAATAGGGAAGTGGCAGATTGTTTTTTATTATTATTATTATTACTATTTTGAGCTGTATTTTACGGAAGTCCTAGGAGGCCATGCATTAAAATATTTTTGCTCTCTTGTTATGTCGTGATCATGACTTAATTATCTCGTGATCTTGACATATCAACTGGTTTCTCGTGATCTCGACATAACAAAAGTTGTTATGTCGTGTTCACGACTTGTAATTTTTAAAAATGTATTTATTATTGTTATTATTATTATTATTATTATTATTATTATTATTAATAATAATAATAATAATAATATCTGGCCAATGTCTGGCCAGGGAGAGAATAGCCTAGCTGCAGACGCGCATTCGTGTAACATGTTAAAGCCGTTCAGAACAGCCATAATATGAGCGCAAACGCCTGTGATTAATGTACATTCATGATTATATTGATGTATATGATTATATACCATTATTTACAACAATATTCCCTCAACTGTTACCATTTTAAAGCAACTCTATAGGGCGCAATTTTAAAGTAATTGTGAATAACTTGCGGAAAGGATTAAAGCAAAAGCAGGATCTTCATCATTCTTCATAATTTAACTCATACATGCAGCAACTTATTTTGCGCCATATAGAGTTGCTTTAAAGTGGTAACAGTTGAGGGAATATTATTGTAAATAATGGTATATAATCATATTCATGAATATAATCGTGAATGTACATTAATCACGAGCGTTTGCGCTCATAATATTATGGCTGTTCTGAACGCCTTTAACATGTTACACGAATGCGCGTCTACAGCTAGGCTATTCTCTCCCTGGCCAGACATCATCAAGAAATTATTATTATTATTATTATTATTATTATTATTATTATTATTATTAT
>CAIGQQ010028204.1:20554-36384 GCA_903798035.1 Danio albolineatus
ATTATTATTATTATTATTATTATTATTATTATTATTATTATTATTATTATTATTATTATTATTAATAATAACAACAATAATAAATACATAAATAAATAAAAAAAGGTCATGATCACGACATAACAACTTTCATGTCGAGATCACAAGAAAATTAAGTCGTGATCACGAGAAAACAACTTTTTGTTATGTCGAGATCACGCGAAAACCAGTTGTTATGTCGAGATCAAGAGAGAGCAAAAATATTTTAATGCATGGCCTCTTAGGACTTCCGTAATATTTGGTTACTGATCAGCAATAAATTACACTTTAAAATATAAGGAGTTTTCATGTGATTTTCCAAACCAGTTTTGAAATTAACCAACGCATAATAATCTTGATAACCATGAAACTGTGCTTATTCCTCAGACTATAATCGCACAACTAAACTCTATAATCAATGCATTCCTAATGGAGTGGTAAAATGTGATATGGGTCAAAGACAAAAAGGAATCTTCAAGCATCAGACAAAATAAGAACTCATCATAAGTTCACAATGAGTCACATTTGTCATACAAATATGTTGTTTCATTATTACATAAATGCACTGGATCGTTTTCTGTATGCTGAATTAAGATGAAGCAATATTTCACTCCTATTTTGGCTTCTGCATTTAACAAATTCGATTTGAAATATTAAAGTAGACACTTTACTTTGATTTATTATGCTTTCGAAGTATTTTTAAAAAAGCTTTTATGTAAATTTGTTATAAAGAACAACACTGAAAAGGGACTAAGCCGGAAAAAAAATGAATGAATGAACAACCCTGACTGTCTGGTTCTTGACCCACGATTTCAACCAAAATGATATGATTTCAGTTCCTCAAATATCTGAATATTAATGCACATTTAAATCAGATTACTTTTATTTGCTCATTTAAACAACAGAATACACACAAAAAAAACTTGTAATAAAAAAAACTGTCTTGAACTGTTGCGATACAATGTTTCAATGTAAAATGTTACGGTAGCAAACTTGTGTAACTCTTTTTGTGAAGATGGATTGAAACTTTGATGCTTTGTGGAAATATTCAAATGATTGGATGGCATAATCGTGATGACATAATCAGCTTTTACACGAATGATGCATTTAAGCAGAAGGGATTTTATTGTAATCAAATTCAGCATTGGCTCTTTATCGGGCAAGGAACACTTTATAGCAGCTTCAATGAAACTGATCACAATATAACTCATATTCTGTAGAGTATGAGTATATATATTTAATATATTGTCAAATTGCTGATGGTTTTTCTGTAGTGCTATGAGGAAGTGAGAACTACTTTAGAAATGTGTGACATCACGGAAGACATAAACAGCTTCATCAAGACCAAAAGCATTGGCAGCACTCCTTCAGGTCTGTGGCTTTCTGTATAGTTTCCATTGAGTTCTTATGTTAAACTTTCAAAAAAATCACAAATCACCATTATGGTGTAGTGTAATATAAGTAACTGCATGATTTTATGATGATGAAGTATAACGATATACTGTGGAAGTTTCAGTAGAGTGATTAAATCTGTGTCTGCAGTGCCCATTGTGTTTGAGAACTATTATGACAAAGAGCCACAGGCAGACAGCAATGGCATCATCCGCTTTGGAGGAGGTGTGATGAAGAGGTGCGTTTTACACTTCGTATTGCATTTCCTTTGTCGACAAAACAATGGAAAGTCTAACATGCATTATGCTATTTATACATACATATGTTATTAAAGCTGGGGGTGTGTGACATTAACATAAAAATCAACATTTTCATGCTGCAGATTTTTGGCTAATCATTAAGTACTATAAGTTGCTCCTATTGCAGATTTAATTTTATTTGCCTAAAAGTATTTTGCAAAGCGTTTAGGACTTGAAGTATCTTTTAAATCAGGGAAACCTTAGAAGCAGTGAAGGATATTCTTCCTAAATCACTAAAACCAAACTATCCTAAAATGGTTGTTGGTGCCAATTTGTCCTCAAGAAAACATTTTAAAAACATTTCACTGCAGCTTGTGTGCTTTTAAAACAAGTTATCGCCTTAATTGTGGATACAGTCCGAAATATATATTATTTTTTTACATTTATTTCAAAATAAACATCGTTATACGCCCCTGTTTTTGATGGTTTTCGCGCCATCTTGTGAATGAATAACGTGTAGGTTAGTGAATGCTCCGTTCAGCTCCATTGACAAGTTTTCATTTCTGTTAGCTTTGTGTTTAAGTAAAGAATTGTAAAACTATTCTGGCTCAGAACAAATGTTTTGTGAGCTAAAGCATATTCAGCATGGTTGTTTTCTTTGAGTGAAGTCCTTTGGTCTTATACAGTAGTTCACCGCTTTGCATCAGGGAGCCGATAAGCCTGTCAGGCTTTATTCTGCAAAAACAACCTGCTGGATGTACTTTATCCCTAATATGACAGCTGATTAAACTAAAAACCCAAGCTCATCTGGGTTCTACCTGTCATCTTAGTGGATATAGGTTATTAATGTAAATATGCTAATTGTACTGTTTAGCACCATCTTGCCCCTGAATAATAAGTAGGCTCATGTAGGCTACATCCAACTGTTTAAGCTTTAAATTTAAAGGTGTGTCAGTGATTGTCTTGAGAAACATTTTTTGTTGTGCTGGTTAAGTAGCGCCACACGGAATCTGCGCGCGCAGAATTCCGCAGATTTCCGCAGATTTTTAGCCCATCATTGATTCTGTTTATTTACTGGTGTAAATGTGTGTACATATATATTTATTCAGTTTTTAAATTAGTTTCAGTAATATTATTGACTAATATGAAAATATTCATATGATGTATTTACAATACAGTTTGTAATTTTTTTTAAAGTAATAGTTTCTATCTTTTGGTAAATATTTTACATGAAAGACTTGCTTTGTTTACCAAATAAAGTGGATTTATAGGGATTTGCATTGTAAACATTAAATAAACGTTAAAAAGGTAATACTTTTTATTTCATATATTAAGATTTTAGTTATGATACTCCCAAAATTATTCTGCATAAATCGGCAGATAACAAAGTTCTGCGCAGAAGTAGCAAAAATTATCCACAGATTCCGTCTGGCCCTAGCCATAAGACAAAAAAATGTTCATCTAATTAAATACTGTCGGGCTGACATCTTCCATAATTCTGATAAGTAGCCCAAACTGTCTGTCAGCAAATGCAGATTTGAACAACTGCGCAGTCGTTCGTGCATACACACGCTGCGCTTTCATGTACACTCATCTCACACAGAGAGAGCGGTAACGTGCTGAATCAAAACTTTTTAAAATCCTGAATCAATATTGGAGTTACTTTTGCACGCTGGAGGAAGGACGACACCGTGGCTGAAGTATTTCACTTAGACAGGTAATATTGTGTTTAAAACTCTTTTAGTCACACAAAGCTTATGTAGCTTGTAGGGCTGTGCAATATGGACAAAATAATCATATTGCGATTTTTGGACCGAATATTGCGATTGCAATTTTATTTGCGATTTTGGCAGCTGTTTTTGCTTTTTCCAACAAGCTAAATACATGCATTCTAAACATATTCAGTGCACAAGAAGTGCATAACAAAACATTTCACAATGAAATAACAGTATTACGTTTAATAAATAAAACTGTAGTAAAATTGTCTTTAAAACAGACATAATGAATGAACAGACATAATAAAATAAATTAAATTAAATTAAAAACATACTGTACACAGTATAACTGCTTGATAAACAAAACTGTAATAAATGGTCTTAAAAACAGACAACATGAACAAATAAAGATGAACTAACCTCAATCCCAGTCATAACAATAAGTAAAAATGTAAATCAAAATCATCTATTCGGTTCCCCCGGTCAACTTCGTCGTGGGCGGAGTGAGTTCTGATTGGTAAACATCTTTCTCCCGCTCAGCTTAGCTGTAATTGCCTGATGTGCTGAGTCAGCTCTGAATGGTTAGCATATTAAAATCATGAGCACAAGAACGTGAACAAAAATCAAAATAAATTAATAGATAAAATTGCAGCCTTTGCGATTAAGAAATTGCATGTGCTTAAATCGCAATTTTTTTTGCGATTGCGATTAATTGCACAGCCAGCCCTATGGTAGCTTGTGTTGTTACAAACGGGTTATATGCACAGAAGTGTTGTTCAGCCACTGAAATCTTCCGGCGATAAATTGATGTGACTATTTTCAGTTTCATGCGGGACCTTTTATAGCCTCGATAATGTAGATTTTGATTTAGTTTAACAACAAAACATAAATAGCGCTATTCTGCTGCTTCACTGAGTTGAAGCTGGTTTTATATTCACATTGAATCATTTCTGAGCAATGACGACCTGCGACGTGCTCCCTATATTGTTTACCATGCTACTCTGAATATTTGGTCTAAAAGGGCATGTAAGTATGGCTTAGTAATAAGTGTAATTCCTGCACGCCATCAGCCAACCACTAAGCAGAGTTTTAGCCCAGCATCTGAGGCCCCGTTTACACTAGTGCGTTTTCGTTTTAAAACGCATAAGTTTTGCTACGGTTACGCCATCCGTCCACACTACGCCGGAGTTTTCGAGGTGCGAAAACGGAGCGTTTTAGAAACGCTGGAGAGGCCGTTTTCATTCTGAAACGCTGCTGCAGCGTTTCAGTGTGGATGGAGGGAAACGCATACTTTTGAAAACAGAGGCGTGGCTGCTGAGATCCGCTACGTGATTGGGGCTTTGGGTCATTGCGTATCCTTTCCTTATTCGTCAAGCGCACATGGCTATAACGTCACCGGCAGACAGCAGACCAGTCTTCACTGTAAACACTGTATTTTTGATAGCGATAGATGTTTTATATTCATTTATTACTTTAAGTAACAACTTAACCTCGTCGTCTGTCCTCAAAAAGACCTCTCTTGCTTTCTTTGCCATCGCTTTCATCGTTCAACCAGCGTTTGTTGACTAACAATAACCAGATGCCGAGCGAGACACGTGCTTCCTGTTTATACTTGAGCGCGCATGCTCAGAGTGCGCCAATGGTGCGCGAATGGTCACGTGATATACGTTTCTGGTGGAGGGAGATCTTTTGAGATACGCTAGTGTGGACGCGGATCGTTTTCATGCTAAAATGCCGTTTTTAAACTAAAACGCACTAGTGTAAACGAGGCCTGAGAGAGGGCTGTCTGCTGTGGACGCATTCAGGAGGCATGGCTTTGGATGGCAGGGGAAGGACTGTGTTTCAAAGATATTATGCTAACCGGTTAGCATTGCGGCAGATCACCTACTGCACCTTTAATTAAAGAGCTAGTAATTTATTACAGCTCAAATGAATGTTTTATGTCTAATTGTTTAGTTTTATAGGAAGTAGTTGTGTATTGATGGCTTTGTATTGGGCAGCTGATAAGCCCCTCAGGCTTTGTTCTGTGAGAACAAGCTAGATGTACATTATGTTTTACTAATCCCAGTGCGTTTAGTCCTTCTGTGTCTTCAGATTTCGTCTGGTTTCATCAATTCTATGTGGTGTTTATTTATTTATTTATCTTTGCTCACAAACCATGACAGAGTGACACTCAATGATGTACTGTAAGCTCACACAGTGTCAAAACAACATGATATTATCTTTGACGATACATTTCACACACCCCAAACTTACACACATTTAAAAGTTTTAACATGTTTTCTTGACTCATAAAGCTGCTATTTTGAAGTAAACGCGCCACATTGAGAGAAACACAGGCTGGGCTGTGATATGAAGTGCAATGAGCGGAAGTACAAAAATAAATCATTTAATCGCTCTGTGGTAATCAGTGAATACACGTAGACATCTAAAAGTATTCTTTATGTAGAAAAGGCTTTTGCGTCTTTTAATGTTCTGTGTTGTTTTCGTTTTGCAAGGTTTTCAAATCTCTTGCAAGGCAACTGTGCTGTCGGCTCCAGGAATAATAATGAATGTACTGTGCCATCAGCACCTCCATCAGGTAAATATTACAAAAACATCTTGACATTACATACACTACAATAATAAGTTGCACATCACACTTGTTTGTATCACAGCTATCTTCAGGTTGTAGTTGAAGGGTAGTTCACCCAAACAAATCTATCATCATGCACTCACCCTCATATCATTCCCAAAAGTTTGGGATACAAGCTACTTTGAAGATATGTTGGTGACCACATAGTTTTGGTTACCACTGATTTACTTTGTATTGTAAAAATATATATATATATTATAGAAGTCAGTGTAAGGTCAGCATTCTTCAAAATATTGGTATCCACAAAAGAGAGAATGGGCGCCACGGTGGCATAGTGGGTAGCACGTTCGCCTTAGAGCAAGAAGGTCGCTGGTTCGATCCCCGGCTGGGTCAGTTGGCATTTCTGTGTGGAGTTTGCATGTTCTCCCCGGGGTTGCGTGGGTTTCCTCCGGGTGCTCCGGTTTCCCCCACAGTCCAAAGACATGCGGTACAGGTGAATTGGGTAAGCTAAATTGTCCGTAGTGTATGTGTGTGAATGAGAATGTATGGATGTGTTTCCCAGAGATGTGTTGTGGCTGGAAGGGCATCCGCTACGTAAAACAAATGCTGGATAAGTTGGCGGTTCATTCCGCTGTGGCGACCCCTGGATTAATAAAGGGACTAAGCCGAAAGGAAAATGAATGAATGAATGAAAAGAGAGAATTTTATAAAGAATTAAAAATGACAATTTTCATTTTTAAGGTGAACTAACCCTTCAACCCTGAAAAACCAAATATAGGACAATAGATGTCAAATAGATTCAGATGTTAAAACCTTTTTTTTTTTTTACATTATTGACATTTTAGAAAGTTTAAAGGGAAGTTCTGTAATTTTAATTTGCAACATTGGATCTTTGAGGTAGCAAAACTGTAATTTTACTCACTTTCTCAATATAAAAGTAAAGAACATCCAAGAGCTTTATTTACAGGATGTAGTGCTTATGCAAGCTTTTTACAACCTCCTATATATCATCCCATTAATGATAAATTATTTTAAAATGATATCAGAATCAGAATCAGTTTTATTGCCAAGTGTGCTTCACACACACAAGGAATTTGCTTTGGCTACAGAAGCTTCCAGTAAACATAAAGTGACAAGTGACAACACAAAATAAATATATATTAAAAAAAAAAAAAAAGAAGATGATAGACATTAAACAGATGCAGTCAGTCCAACGATCTGGATGTTGAAATGTATGTGCAGATTGTTATAAATATACAGGTTATAAGGTGCTGTGTGCAAAGCGCAAGTATTGCATTGTATGTTGTTATAAGGTGCTGTGTACAGATGCGTAAGAAGTATTGCATTTATATTGTTATAAGGTGCTGTGTACAAATGCGTAAGGAGAAGAATTGCAATGTATATTATTATAAGGTGCTGTGTACAAGTGCGTATGAGAGAGTATTGCACGATTATTGCACAATAGGAGAAATATTAACTGTTCATGAGGTAGATGGCCTGAGGAAAGAAACTTTTCCTGTGTCTGGCTGTTTTTGTGCTCGGTGCTCTGTAGCGCCGGCCAGACGGTAACAGTTCAAACAGTACGTGTACTGGGTGCGAGTCGTCCAGGGTGATTTTGCAAGCCCTTTTACTCACTGTGGAAGAGTACAGGAAGTGTAGGAAGGGTAGTGCCAGTGATTCGTTCAGCAGTCCGGACTATTCGCTGTAGTCTACGGAGGTATACAGTTCAAGTCAGAATTATAGCCCCCCTGTTTATTTTTTCCCCCAATTTCTGTTCAATGGAAGTGTTTTCAACACTTTTCTAAACATAATAGTTTTAATAACTCATCTCTAATAACTGATTTATTTTATCTTTTCCATGATGACAGTAGATAATATTTTACTAGATATTTTCAAGACACTTCTTTACAGCTTAAAGTGACATTTAAAGGCTAAACTAAGGTAATTAGGTTAACTAGGCAGGTTAGGGTAATAAGGCAAGTTATTGTATAGAGATGGATGTTCTGTCGACTATTGAAAAAATATTTGCTTAAAGGGGCTAATAATTTTGACCTTTAAATGGTCTTTAAATCATTAAAACATCTCTGTTAAACATCATTTGGGAAATATTTTAAAAATAAAAAAATAGTATTTGTTCATATCTGATTTAACAAATAAACTTTGATATTTATCTCTGTAGCCATGTTCAGTTATAATAATAATCTGCAATGTGAATGACATCATAGGATCTTTCTTGGCTGGTGATTTACAAATCTGGAGAAAAATCCACTGATTATTTTTCAAGCAAAAAAAAAAAAAAATTTTTTAAATCCCAATCATATTGACAGGTTTTTAAAGAAACACTCCACTTTTTTTGCAAATAGGTTCATTTTCCAAATCCCCTATATACAGTTGAGTTACTATTTTTCAATCCACACGATTTCGAGCGGAAAGACAGGAGCGCTTTTAGCTTAGCTTAGCTTAGCATAAATCATTAAATTGGATTAGACCGTTAGCAAAAACTCTACGAAACAGGCATGTGTCCATAAATATTTTTTCCACATTGATGAGATGAGAAGTTGAACTCCATGTAATATTCAAGATGCACAAGAAAATATTTCTACCTCTTTGACCCAGTGCTGGGAAATAACAACATCGACACGAGCTGAAAAGAAAACATTTTCAAAGCTTTGAACAATACTTTAACATCTGCATGATTGAGAGTGTAATTGAATATCAGGATCTTTTCATTGTGCAAAGCACGTTTGAGGTTTTTCTTTGAGAGTAAAAAAGGTGAGCAGGTTTATTTAACTACCGCTAGAACTGATGTTGGATATGACTGTGGGCCTTAAAGGGTTAAGTACTTTTTTAGAAGCGTATAGTAGCTGTTATGATGATATTCACCACAAGAGGGCACTTCAGCCAAATATATAATTTGATTATCCAACATTAAAAGCATGTTTCCCATCTTCATCTTTTAAATTCTACATTAAAATAAAATATAGTATAAATACTTTAACAACTTGTATATCTTGGAACAAAACATATTTGAGTGATAAGGATTTGTATATTTTATAGCTTTTGTTATTATTATTTGTTATTAAGTTTCTTATATATTTATATACAGATACAATTATGTTTAAAGCATTATTTTGACGTGTTTATTAATAAAAAATATAAAATAATATTATTAAATGTTATTATTAGATAATATTGCTGTCAAATATTTAAAACCTGCTGGTATAACCCCTGTTTGTTTAAAAAAAAGAAAAAAACATTTTGAACTTTTTTTTACTTTCAGCTGACAACTCAGATGGAGTTTATGCCTCAATTCCTGGATTTACACAAGAAACCTCGAACATCACTGGTTCTGAGAGCGGCAAATACCAGGCTCTATATGACTATGTGGCTCAGGTAAAACAACACAAGAGGGAGAAAATTTTTTTACTTTTCACCCAAACAATGACAATTCTGTCAGTCTTTACTCACTCTTGAATTGTCCAAAGTTTCTTTCTTCTGTTGAACACAAAAGATGGTGGCACCCATTGACCTCCATATTAATTTCTTTCCTACTACTGAAGTCAATGAGTGCTAACACCCAGCAGTTTAAAAAATATCTTATTTTGCGTTCAACAGAAGAAACACAAACACCACAAGAGTGATCATTTTTTGGGTGAACTATCCCTTTAAAAGAGAATAGTATGTACTATGCAAATATATGTATACATATATGTATTATAGCGCCACGGTGGCATAGTGAGTAGCACGTTCGCCTCACAGCAAGAAGGTCGCTGGTTCGAGCCTTGGCTGGGTCAGTTGGCATTTCTGTGTGGAGTTTGCATGTTCTCCCCGTGGTCGCATGGGTTTCCTCCGGGTGCTCCGGTTTCCCCCACAAGTCCAAAGACGTGGTACAGGTGAATTGGGTAGGCTAAATCGTCCGTAGTGTATGAGTGTGAATGAGTGTGTATGGATGTTTCCCAGAGATGGGTTGCGGCTGGAAGGGCATCTGCTGCGTAAAACATATGCTGGATAAATTATGGTTGATTCCGCTTTGGGGACCCCGGATTTATAAAGGGACTAAGCCGAAAAGAAAATGAATGAATGAATGAATGTATTATGTAAAACTGCTCATCAATATTCAAAACCTTTTTTTTTTTGCAAGACATTTTGCCTCTAAAGTGTGTCTGCATCAAAGGGATGGTTTCCCCCAAAATGGAAATTACCTGTTAATCTTTTTTCTGATGTGGACCAATTATTTCACTTCACAACAACTCAGTGTGTCATCAGGAGTCATGGGTATTGATTTGGACGTGTTTCTATGCGTTATAGAAAAAAAACATTCACTGTCATTATATGAATCACCAAGGATCACAGATTCAGCTCAAAACCTTTCATCTTCTACTGAAGTAAAAAAAAAACTCACCTACATCTTGGATGATGTGGGGAAGTAAATTGACAGGAATTGTTTTGGATGAACCATCCCTTTATGCATTGCAATATGTGCTAGCTTTCTGTGTGTGACAAATTTTTCAGATGCAAGTATGAAAAAATGTAACATTTAAAGAGCCCATATGTTCGGTTGAGAACGGTTAAATTTCACTTTTCGAAGTCCCAAACAACAGGATGATATGTATGCAAGGTTAAAAAACACTTTCGATGTCTTATAATGTCTATTTATTTTTACCTCATTTTCCCACCGACTCCCATATGAATTGTCTGAGCGAGTCTTTTTCCCCAAGCACCTCCTTTACGTGATGCTACCACGTCACGTCACGCTACACAACCACGTCACGTCCTTTACGTGTCAGCAGCCCAATGCCAGAACATATTGAAAAACATCACTGCAGTTGTACAACAGCGTATTGCTATATTCTTCATCATAACAACAAACATTCAGTAATAATTAACACTTCATGGACTATTGTAAGCCAACAAATAGTAACATTCGGCAGTAAGCTAAATGGCTACCGCTACATGCTGCACGGAGCAAACACAATACAGACAACTACATCCATATTTACCTTGTTACAGTGAACAAGATGATAGTTATTTATAGATGATTCAATCGTTTTAAACTCTTTGGACTTTCAGAATTAAGCCTTAGCTGGACATTTCACTTCCCTTAGAGCTGTGCTACACACTGCATGGAAGGTCATTTTCAAAAATCCATAATATGGGCTTTTTAAAACTTCAGCAAGCAAAGACTTTTAAGGGCCCTATCCAGCCTGATCTCACAAGAAAACGTAAGCATGTTACGTTTTGCCAGTTTAGTGGCTTATTCATACCATTTCGTACGAGTTTAGTCGTTCGAAAATGTACGATTTAAATAAGGAGGCGTAGCACCCAACCCCACCCCTAAACCCAACCGTCATTGGGTGATGAGCAAATCGTACTAAATTGTACGAATTAGATCGTACGAATTCATACGAATTAGCCACTAAATCAAAAGTTACGAATTGCCGTGCGATAGCGTTGACCCTATCATACCCGACGCAATAAGGCACAAGTCAAATTTGCCCCGACGTGTTGCTATTTACAGACCAGCATAACAGTAGCTTTCCTGCTTTCCGCCTTGTTGTTTTAATAGCAAATCCATTTGCGCCACTTTGTGGACTCATGTTATTTATTTATTTTTTCAGTGTATTCATGACAACTTGCTTTTGTATAATGTTATTATCATTATTAATGTTAAATGCATATTTATATTTGTTTTATATTTATAGCTTAGATTTGTCCACCTGTCAGGTTTTGGACCATATGGGTCATAGCATGCGTGTTTGGAAATAACTCCGTTTTCTGACCACACTTCATTATTATTGTTCATTTATTCGTTTGCTGGAAATTACAACTGAATTTAGAAATAGCTTTGAAACAAATCTTTGCAAACTAATTCTTAACAAACGAAATTAATTATGTAGGCTAATGGATGTCTGCGCATAACACGTTTCCTTATCCACGAATGAGAGAAAGAGAAATTAAATGCCGATTGGAGGAGGCTCATTCTTTGTTCGCGCTGCAGATGGTCTTTTTAACTGTTTTCTTGCTAGTGAAGCGTTCAGTTTTTTCAGGATTCGGACACGCTCTTAATGCTTTTGCACCATGCGCTTTAGACTTTGCGCCTAGATCGTTAAAATAGAGCCCTATATGTTCAAATCAAAGACAACAATCGAAAATAGGAGGTTACTACTAGACTGCAGGATGCTTTTAGTGGACACATGTTAGTTTTGATGGAGAAAACTGTAAACAGGAAGCTACAGGGTTTGTCTTTTTAGAGGTTTCCAACATGTGTCTGTTGTAGTGCATTTTTGTATTTTCATGTGTTGTGAGAATTTGCCATTTTCTCACCCAATTTTGTTATTTCTCAATTAATTATTAGTTTTTACATCTGTATCTTTTCTTAACCTTTTCTTAGCATGTTTGAGCTCTCTCAGCCACCGTAGATTCTCATTATATGTTACCTTTAATGTTCTACTGAAGTAAATACATAAATAAATAAATAAATAAATAAAATACTTACAACTTGGAAATTAACTGGAAATGTTCCATTTTTGGGTGACTATCCTTTTAAAGTTTGCATGTTTATTCAAAAATGTCCATTAGCTGTTACCTAAAAGCCACAAATAATGTGTTTCTAATGTTAGATGATGACGGTTTTGTTGATGTTTACAGCATGTTTTGATGATTGTGTGCGTAGGGTCCAGATGAGCTCTCCATCTCTGTGGGTGAAGTGCTGCTGGTGGTGGAGCAGGGTGGAGACGGATGGTGGACGGTGGAAAGAAACGGTCAGACTGGACTGGTGCCGGGCTCATACTTGGCGATGATCTGAATCGACTCTCCATGTCCTTAAACACCCCTCTAACAGCACAGCAATTACAGCCATTCCTATGACAGTTTCTATGGATGTTTGCGTACATCCAAGCCATAAAAATGCGTCATTTTGTATTTTAAAGACATCAATATTGTTGAAATAGAGATTTATATTTATTAGACTGATTATTTATTGTGAATAAAAAAGTAAACATCAACAAAAACAACAAGAAGAAGAATGTATAAGACAATAACTAGGCACTACGGAACTACCAGGATTTCATTAATGTGAAAATACAGTCTAAATTCAGATTTTAATGTACATATCTTCAATGTAGTTTGTTTTTTAAAGTTAAACAATGGGATAAATATGAGGTCATATTTACAGTTTTTAAATATCATCGACAACAGTTTATTGATAACTTCATAACACAATTTTGTTTTATTTTTGTTGTCAAATTCAATCAAATCTGATTTAAATTTGATTTAGCAACAAAGCAATCCACAGTCAGACATTTCAGGCAGTCATATATTGCTAAATTACATCTGTGGCCAAATCAAACTATTGATTTTTGCTAAAGTGAGTGCTGATGGCTTACTTGAACATTAATATTTTTTTAACTTGTGAAATGTGATGAACAATAAAGCTGGATGAAGGTAAAGCACATTGCCTTTGTCAGAATGTAACGTGGGTAGTGGTTTGTGCGCTGTGGATGTTGTAGTTTAACTTTCCGAGAGCACTGAAAGGAGAAACTATCCTGCCATAACCCTTTGAAACTTTCAAACAGACTGACTTTCTTTGTGTCCTTAAGTTTCAAGTTTCCAAAAGGCCAAGGAATCAGTCCGCGGACATTTAAAAGCATTTCTCAGTACCATATCTTTTTTTTGGAAATGTGAAGGCTATTTTAGGCACATAATGTACTTACATATTTGTAGTCTCTGACCATATCTGCAAGATATTAGGAAGCCTAAAACACAAGATCTACAGTTTTTACGGATGGGGAATTCTTAAATACATTATGGAGTCTATCAATGCTGCATTTATTTGATTCAAATACAGCAAAATCAGTAATTTTGTGCAGTTTATCAGCATTTATATTAACTTAGTTTCTTAAAATATAATTTATTCCTGTGATATGAAGCCAGATTTTCCTGAGCATCCAGAAATGTAAATGTTTAAAATATATTTAAATGTTTAGAAAGATGTAAATGGGCTATTTGGAAGATGTCAAGTTTACAAAAGTGATGTGATGTGAAAAATAAATGTACATGTGTTGCAGTATTGTTCAGTGTAGCATAAATATGTGCAAAAATGACAAAAGTTTTTATTCTGACCTGCACTTTTTAAAATGTATAAAAGAGTGAGTGAGCATACGAAATGTTCTTATATTTTAAAGAGCCCCTATTATACATCAAAAAGGGTCATATTTTGGTTTTGGGGGTCTCCAACAGCAGGCTAATATGCATGCATGGTCAAAAAACACTTTCATTGTCTTATAGTATGCATTTATTTTTACCTCATTATCCCAGCGACTCCTATATAACACCCCTCCTTAGCGCGATGCTAAACTGCGCTGATTGAACCGATGACCCAGTCTGTTGCGATTGGTCGACATCATTTAGCGCGAGAGAATGCCCACCACGGCTTATCAATATTGAAGTAGTCATAGTGTGTGCGTGAGCATATCTGCTAACACTCGTTTTTCCTGAGAGTCGCCCATATTTCAGACACCTCACCCCCGAAACAAACCACCCGGTGTCCCAGCATACTACTCTATTCTTAACCAGAAGTAAAAACAGTGACATACATTCAGTATTAGTGCACACAGCGGCAAAAGCTGAACCATTATGAAACAGGACTGCCGCATGTGTGTAGGAGAGCTGATGTAGCCATAGCAACGACAAACAGCAGAGGGACACGAAATCACAAACGCATTTTAATCCGTAAACAAAGCACCACGCGTCGCAATTACAACATGCTTTTAGACGCGATATGGGAATACAAGTTAACCAGATACACTACAAGCGGTTACAAGTTACAAAACACAATTAAATACATCATTTACAAGCTAGAGAAAACAATCAGGCAACGGTTTTAACCGCACTTTCTCACACTTGTTGGATAGCAAGCCAGATTCACCGTCAGGCCACCGGGAAATGTCCCGGTGCTCCCTACGGCCAGTCCGCCCCTGCATACATCAATAGTCTTTTCTGATCTTTCCTTTAACAAACGGTTGACGAATCCTCCGTTGTAAGCGTGTAGATTTCAGAAGCACTCCTCAGAGGGAACACAGCACAAGGCTGGGCTATAATGCTGAGGCATTTCTGCAGAAATAACCCTCAACCACTGTCTCTTCACAGTCTCATCTCTGGTTCATCTGCACACTTCCAATATCCAGCCGAGCACAGTGCTCTTCTCTGTGTTGCCAGATGTAGCTGACTGATTCCAGTCCAAAAGGTTTTTACCTGCACAATCAAATCAAACCTTTGCTCGCTGCTGTGGTTTGTGGGCGGGGTTGGTGGTTTCGAATCTCCCGGGGCTACGCGCGCACAAATGGGCGGGGCCTATGTTTTGTGTTCACGTCATGCTGAAACGGCTAAAAACTCGAAAGCACGGCGACACGGCAAGAATGAATTTTTGGGGCTGCACTAATATTCATTTTCTTTTCGGCCCTTTATTAATCAGGGGTCGCCACAGCGGAATGAACCACCAACTTATCCAGCATATTTTACGCAGCGGATGCCCTTCCAGCTGCAACCCATATCTGGGAAATGCACTGTTATTGTTAAATAGTTTTTATTATGTCGTCAAATGATATTTGTTAGAAATAAAATGCCTGAAAAGGTATTTCATCAAATTTAATAATAAATAACACTTCTGCAAGACAAATAAAATGTTAGATTTATTATTTTTTTTATATCCACTAAAAGATAAAACAATCTAATGCAAAAACAAAAATCTCATTTTTGCGACAATTAATTGTAAGGTTAAATAATTTGGTTAGTGGTTAGTAGTTAATAGTGGTTAGTGTGTCAACACAAGACAAAACCCATCCAAAATAATAATAATAATAATAATAATAATAATAATAATAATAATAATAA
>CAIGQQ010028204.1:36394-50112 GCA_903798035.1 Danio albolineatus
AATAATAATAATAATAATAATAATAATAATAATAATAATAATAATAATAATAAAAAAGACTTTATTATGTAACATGTATGTAATTATGTATTATGTAATAGAAATATAAACACAAGAGGTTTTGGCTGAAACAGTTCAAATCTAGTAGACGTTTATACTCACAGTAGATATCTTTTAAGCACAAAATTTCTTCGTGGGATGTTATCGTTCAGTTTTACAAGCAGTTTTCAGATGTAATGTATTTTTTATTTAATGCCATGTCAGCAACCAAGGCTATTTTCAGGACAAGAACATTTCTATAATGATATATTATTAAAAATCAACAAACAAATGAATACACTAACTAAATAAGATTTTTAGCTCTAATACATGATAAACATTCTAACATTTTTCCTAGTGTCACTTTGCTAAAATGTCCTTAAGAGAGTTCATTTCACACACAAAAAAGTCTTCTGGAGTCATTAAAAGCAGGACAGTCCAGTAGAATGTTTTACTGTGAGAGGAATTGTGCAGTACTAACATTGAGTACGGTCTTCACCCTATATCAGCAAAAAGGCATGGGTTATTCTTGTATGTCCAAAATGACATCTGGTAAAAATCACTTGATCAAATTTACAGTAGCCTTAAAATGTCATAAAAACTCTGTAAACACAACCTGAAATCTCAAACAGTTTATTATTTTTCAATGCATCCCACTTTTCTTGCCACGTATTTAAAATGTAACCCAGGGTTCAACGCTAAGAGTTTTTTCTACTGGCCCGATCTGGCCAGTGGTTCAGATTTTTACTTGCCCTGGCAAAATTTTCACTGGCCCCACCAAAAAAAAAGTTAATAGCTGTTTCTTAGCCACATATTTTAAACAATGTCAAAAATAACGTCTGTGAATCTAGAATTTATTCATTCATTCATTTTCTTTTCGGCTTAGTCCCTTTATTAATCCGGGGTCGCCACAGTGGAATGATCCGCCAACTTATCCAGCATTTGTTTTACGCAGCGGATGCCCTTCCAGCCGCAACCCATCTCTGGGAAACATCCATACATTCTCATTCACACACATACACAACGGACAATTTAGCTTACCCAATTCACCTGTACCGCATATCTTTGGACTTGTGGGGGAAACCGGAGCACCCGGAGGAAACCCACGCAACCACGGGGAGAACATGCAAACTCCACACAGAAATGCCAACTGACCCAGCCGAGGCTTGAACCAGCGACCTTCTTGCTGTGAGGTGAACGTGCTACTCACTATGCCACCGTGGCGCCCATCTAGAATTTAAATACTTTAAAAATATTAACACATGTATAATCAAAGTTTTATGCAAACAAAAAGAGATGTGCAGGTATTTTATTGCAGTTCAATGAACTGTGCATTCTTTCATTCATTCATTCATTTTCTTGTCGGCTTAGTCTCTTTATTAATCATTGGTCGCCACAGCGGAATGAACCACCAACTTATCCAATGTTATACGCAGCGAATGCCTTTCCAACTGCAACCCATCACTGGGAAACATCCATACACACTCATTCACACACATACACTAGGACCAATTTAGCCTACCTAACTTGTGGGGGAAACCGGAGCACTCGGAGGTAACCCACACGAACAAGGGGAAAACATGCAAACTCCACACAGAAATGCCAACTGACCCAGCTGAGGCTTGAACCAGTGACCTTCTTGCTGTGAGGTGATTGTGCTACCCACTGCGCCACCGTGAGGCCCTCAAACTGTGCAAATGTCTGCTTCCAAGACGCTAGAAACAGATGTTTTCGTTAATCCTCATAATTTGATGTTCCCGCTATGTTGTCGTCTCTTTGCTGTACTAGTTGTTACCAGGTTACAGAAAAAAACAGCATGCTCACAACATCCAATCAGATAACAGGAACCAAAAAGCAATATGGCATGCATGACATCACAGAGAGGGTAGCATTTAAAAGCTTAAAAGCACAAACTGTTTCTTAATAAAAGACTGTATTTGCACACAATTGACAAATAGTCACATTCATTTAAAATAAAACTTTAGTGACAAGGCAGCGCTGGTCCGATCGAGTCTGTAACAATCCTGTCTACTGTCCCGAGCGTCTCTCACGCTGGCCCCGGGCCATCGGGCAGTCCTTATTGTTGAACATTGATAAAAGGTCTCATCTCTGAGGGGGGGATTTGGCATTTGTTCATCACTTGCTTCAAGCGTCCTTAGCAGCAGCAGCAGTTTTCAGAACATACGAGAAGCGCACTTGAAAACAACACCGTGCTTACTCTTTATCAGGTTATCTAGTTTAAAGGTTTCACATTCCTCTTTTGTCACAGATCCTGTTTCACCTCCAGCAGGTTCTGTTTCCGTACAGTGTGTTTAACTGTAGAGGGGAAACCCTTATGACAGCCACATTAATTGCGTTTCAGCAGTCTAATAATAACCTGCAAACGCTGTGCTGTTATTAATGGATCCAAGAACCCAGCGATCTGACTTACCCCCTACTCTAGATAATGTGTGCTGGTATGTTGGTTAGCATGCACAAAACAGTGAGCAGATGGACACACACACACACACTTCCCCCTCCCTGGGAAACCACTGAACTCTGACCCCGTCGTGCGATATCAAGTGTTTGGGGCCTGACTGAAGAAACACCCCATGGTGTGTCTGAAAGCCTTTATGCATTATGGAATAAAGCCGAGTTACAGATTGAAACTTCAAGATGTTTCACAGTCATGTGAAAAAGTCAGGACACCCCAACATTCCAAGTTTTCCATATCAGGAGATATACAAATATCTCATCTTTGGCAGGTCTTAAAATTTGGAAATTAAAACTTCAGTTGAACAACAACATACAGTATTAACTAGTGGTGTAACGGATCACAAATCTACCGTTCGGATTAAGTTATGGTGTTTTTTAGTCATGAATCGGAGCATTTTACGGATCAGCCAAAAACGGGAGGAGACAAATATAATTTGCTTTCCGTTTATTACTACAAGAAACTTTTGGGTTTATCAAACAGAACTTAGAATCTGTACTTTTATTAAAAGTAAATGAAGAAATAATCAGCTGAAAAAATATAAATAGTAAAATATTTAGTACTGTGAAAAATCCACTGTTACTGTTGCTGAGGACGCTAAATGTAGTAATCTAACATTATAATTTGTCTCATTTTCAATAAATGATTCAGTTATTCCCTCAAAACTTCATGTTTCATTGCTAGTTGGATTATTTTTGAAGAATTATTTAGTGGCATATTTTTGATGGCTGGTTGTCCCAACCTATTGGTTAATATCTTAACTGCTGCCTACAACATTTATTTTTGAGTGTCAAGTTAAATGCAAATGATGGTGATTTTAATCTTTACCATAAACATCAGTGGTTATAACTATAAACTGTTCTCCCAGTACATCTGTGTTATTTGACTGTTTGTAACTTCAATAACTAACTCAAAAGACTAAAGGCAGAATCTCTTTCTTGATTTATGCGTTTTTCAAACATAGATTTCAATGCAGCGATTCAAAAGATTAATAAACATATGCAAATTACAATCATTTATAGTTTATGTTGCGTGGGTGTTGAGATCCTGATCTTTTAATGATCAATCGCACAGCTTACGCTAAACTCATTAATGCAGGCTAAACAAGTTTTGACAGAAAACACCTTTAATAACCTTAGAAACCCACCACATCCCGAATAACCTACCACAACTTCTTCTGTCATCATTATATTTTACAGGAAATTCTTTCATACATGTGATTTGAATCTGATTGTTACAAATTTAGGTTTTAATCTACAATTAAACAAAATTATTAATACGCGGGTCACGTGTTCCAACCCGTGAGTTGTGATCCATACAAATCACAGATCAACCATGATCCGTTATACCCCTAGTTTACCCAAAATAAGTCAGGCACTGCTAATTAAATGGTTGAACTGATCATCAGCAGAAGAATAAAAATCGGATGGTTAGTAAAATTGGTTCCAACGAACTGCTAAAAATTTCAATTTTCATCCAATAGCCAAGGACTGCATAGGTTTTTTATTGTGATTACTGCTCTAAAATATATTCTTTTTAAATGTCTGGCTAAAAAACAAAAACTTTTTCCCCTTTAAACACAAGATATTTTATTTTGAGAAACATTTAAAAAAAATTTGGGCAGTAAACATGTCAGGGTAAATAATTCAAGAGAATCATTGACCTCTGCTCTCTTCATTTGTTTCAAAAACACAGATTTCTTTACAATTTACACCAAAAAATTCAAAAATCTTACACATACCTTAGCAAAGGTATAGCAGAAATTTTTGGCGGTATGAAAACCTTGACTTTTTCTAAATGCCTAGTGTAAATAATAAACCAATTGCAGTAGGCATGGGTCAGTATAAGATTCTGATGGTATGATATCCTTGGATAAAAATAGCACGGTATTCTGATTACGGTTATAAAATATGTTCTATTTTGTAAATGCAGGGAGAAAAAAAACTTTTTCCCCCCACTGAACACAATATATTTTATTTTAATATTAATTTTTTAGAACAGTGAACGTGAGATTTCTTTACATTACATTGGATATATTTCTTTTCTTTGAATATAAAGTGGGCGCCACGGTGGCCGAGTGGTTAGCACGTTCGCCTCACAGCAAGAAGGTCGCTGGTTCGATCCCCAGCTGGGCCAGTTGGCATTTCTGTGTGGAGTTTGCATGTTCTCCCCATGGTTGCGTGGGTTTCCTCCGGGTGCTCCGGTTTCCCCCACAGTCCAAAGACATGCGGTACAGGTGAATTGGGTAAGCTAAATTGTCCGTAGTGTATGTGTGTGAATGAGAATGTGTGGATGTGTTTCCCAGAGATGGGTTGTGGCTGGAAGGGCATCCGCTGCGTAAAACTAATGCTGGATAAGTTGGCGGTTAATTCCGCTGTGGCGACCCCGGATTAATAAAGGGACTAAGCCGAAAAGAAATGAATGACTGAATGAATGAATATAAAGTAAAGCCACTGCATTGATTAGCTCTATACCATGCTAGGATGTTGGTTTTAAGCGATTTGTTTTTCAGATGTTTGCTGAATCGTGGCCTGACCAATAGCTTTTGATGTAGAGATACTGTTGCCCTAAAAAACTAAATAAAACAGTCGTAAAAAACATAAATATACCGTAAGAACAATATTAAAAAATGTAAAACCTTAACTTTTGCAAACAATGTAAACCTTGAGACCAGTTGTCGTGCCATGCCTACAACAGTGCTTTATGGTTTCCGGAGTCAAACAGTATTCAGGTGCAGAAACTATAGTCTTCACTGTATCAATTCAGTAAAATTATTCTTCATTAAAGTTACAAATGTACTTTATTTTGTGCCCAAATGCTTTAATCTCTCTTTAAAGCACATGCAATAAAGTTTCGCTCCGTTATGAGCTACTTTTAGCAACTTTGAAAAAGTGACTCAAATCAAAAGAGCAGTTAGTGGCTGCAGGCTTACCATCACTTTCACACCGCACCCACTACCAGAGCAGAATCAGCATGTTTGTATCAATGCCCACGTTTACAGATTAGAGCTTTCATACCACACACAGAGGTAGCGATCATCTCAGTGCAAAGTCAAATTTGGCAGCGTTGCTTTACTCTCAATTACGGTGACAATGCATCGAAAATGAACAAAACTGCATTGCAGGACAGTAAAAAGTAGTAATTTTACTCAGCAAGTGTATTAATAGTATCCACTGATTTTTTAACAGTCAGTCGAATTAACTGAAATTATTAAAACGATTTTACAAACGTTCCATAACATTACATAAAACCAAATTTCACGCAATGAAATCACAGCATCATTTAGCAACAAATTGTTCTGCCCTTATTAATTTTTAGCAATTTTCAAAGGGAATTTGCTGAAGTATAATAAAGTATAATAAAAAGTAATAATATTTGAGTTACTTTTAAACAAATGTCAATCAAAATGTTTTTAGTTTACCTAATTCACTTTTGTTGCTGAATTAAAACGATTGTAGTCACATTGAATCCCGCACGCAATGAGCAAATGCAGGAACAGACAGAAATGAACACAGCAGAGCCTTACATTTCTGCGATGGAGGTATTCTTATGACTTTGAACACATGGAAGAAAAGGAAAAGATGATTCTCTGAATGGACAGGGATTTTACTTCACTAACAAAACCAAAAGTACAAAAGTAGAAAACGCATCGCTTTAAACGAAGAAAAGAAGAAGCAAAAAACTGCAAGTTCTGAAAGAGATTCAGGCTGCGTCTGAAACCGCCTACTACTCAGTAGGTACTGCATTTGAATTTAAACGTACTGCTCGGCCGTTAGAAAAGTACGTTCTATACAATATGAATGGGAGCAGTGCAGGGAGTGCAGAATTATTAGGCAAATGAGTATTTTGACCACATCATCCTTTATGCATGTTGTCTTACTCCAAGCTGTATAGGCTCGAAAGCCTACTACCAATTAAGCATATTAGGTGATGTGCATCTCTGTAATGAGAAGGGGTGTGGTGTGATGACATCAACACTCTATATCAGGTGTGCATAATTATTTGGCAACTTCCTTTCTTTTGGAAAAATGGGTCAAAAGAAGGACTTGACAGGCTCCGAAAAGTCAAAAATAGTGAGATATCTTGCAGAGGGATGCAGCACTCTTAAAATCGCCGAGCTTCTGAAGCGTGATCATCGAACAATCGAAACAAAAGCGTTTCATTCAAAATAGTCAACAGGCTCGCAAGAAGCGTTTGGAAAAACCAAGGCGCAAAATAACTGCCCATGAACTGAGAAAAGTCAAGCGTGCAGCTGCCAAGATGCCACTTGTCACCAGTTTTGCCATATTTCAGAGCTGCAACATCACTGGAGTGCCCAAAAGCACAAGGTGTGCAATACTCAGAGACACGGCCAAGGTAAGAAAGGCTGAAAAACGACCACCACTGAACAAGACACACAAGCTGAAACGTCAAGACTGGGCCAAGAAATATCTCCAGACTGATTTTTCTAAGGTTTTATGGACTGATGAAATGAGAGTGAGTCTTGATGGGCCAGATGGATGGACCCGTGGCTGGATCGGTAAAGGGCAGAGAGCTTCAGTCCGACTCAGACGCCAGCAAGGTGGAGGTGGAGTACTGGTTTGTGCTGGTATCATCAAAGATGAGCTTGTGGGGGCTTTTAGGGTTGAAGATGGAGTCAAGCTCAACTCCCAGTCTTACTGCCAGTTTCTGGAAGACACCTTCTTCAAGCAGTGGTACAGGAAGAAGTCTGCATCCTTCAAAAAAACATGATTTTCATGCAGGACAATGCTCCACCGCACGCTCCAAGTACTCCACAGCGTGGTTGGCAAGAAAGGGTCTAAAAGAAGAAAAACTAATGACATGGACTCCTTGTTCACCTAATCTGAACCCCATAGAGAACCTGTGGTCCATCATCAAATGTGAGATTTACAAGGAGGGAAAACAGTACACCTCTCTGAACAGTGTCTGGGAGGCTGTGGTTGCTGCTGCACGCAATGTTGATAGTGAACAGATCAAAACACTGACAGAATCCATGGATGGCAGGCTTTTGAGTGTCCTTGCAAAGAAAGGTGGCTATATTGGTCACTGATTTGTTTTTGTTTTGTTTTTGAATGTCAGAAATGTATAATTGTGAATGTTGGTTTCACTGGTGAAAATAAATAATTGAAATGGTTATATATGTGTTTTTAGTTAAGTTTCCTAATAATTATGCACAATAATAGTCACCTGCACACACAGATATCCTCCTAAAATAGCTAACTAAAAACTAAAACTAAAAACAAACTAAAAACTACTTCCAAAAATATTCATCTTTGATTTTAATAAAAGTTTTTTGGGTTCATTGAGAACATGGTTGTTGTTCAATAATAAAATTAATCCTCAAAAATACAACTTGCCAAATAATTCTGCACTCCCTGTATGAATGGAATTCAGACGAACTACATCTGCCATTTTGTCATGGTCACGTGACCTACCGGCGTCAGTTGCGTCGCTTCACTCCCATTTATGAATTCTCTCACAGGGCATCATGGGATAGCGCAGCGTGCATGGGATGCGCACTTCTGAATCTCGCCGGAAGTAGCAAGTCATCCAGGTACTTCTCGCATACTAATTTTACAATTCCATGAATTCGAACATACTACTCAGCTTGCGTACTGTTTTTAGAGTACTGTATAGTATGGAAGTATGCGGTTTCAGACGCAACATAAGCCTCAGCCAGGTCAGGAAAAAGTAACGCAAATGTAATGCAAAAGTAACGTAACGCATTACTTACAGTACCATAAAAAGTAACTAAGTAACGCAACTAGTTACTTTTTTTACAATAACACTTAATGTAATTAGGCATTGGGTAACAGTATTGGGATTACAGCTCTAAAATATATTCTTTTAAAATGTCTCGGTAAAAAACTACAACTTTTTTTCAGCTTTGAACACAACGTATTTTTTTTATTAAACTTTTAAGATATTTTGGGATAGTAAACATGTCAGGCTAAATAATTCATAAGTTTCCATTTAAAAATGTGAATTAACTTACTGTGCAAAACTGGAATATCCCATAAAAGACGTGCAAATAAAGCAGCGTTTCCATCCAACGTTTGTTTCCAGTGAAGACTTAGAGAAACTTGTTCAGGCTTTTATTAGCAGCAGGGTGGATTACTGTAATGGGCTCCTCACTGGTCTTCCCCAAAAAGACAGTCAGACAGTTGCAGCTCATTCAGAACGCTGCGGCCAGGATTCTGACCGGAACCAGGAAATCAGAGCACATCACACCTGTCCTCAGGTCTCTACACTGGCTCCCAGTTACATTCAGAATAGATTTTAAAGTACTATTACTCGTCTATAAATCACTGAATGGACTAGGACCTCTATACATTACATACCTAACGGATCACTCAGATCTTTAGGATCATATAAACTAGAAATTCCAAGAGTTCAGTTAAAGCAGTGTGAATCTGCTTTCAGCTATTACGCACCTCGCTGCTGGAATCAGCTTCCAGAAATGATCAGATGTGCTCCAACATTAGACACATTCAAATCGAGACTGAAAACACATCTGTTTAGTTGTGCCTTTACTGAATGAGCACTGTGCTACGCCCGACAGATTTATTTTCTTATACTTCAATTTTATTTCTGTTTATGTAAAGCACTTTGAATTGCCACTGTGTACGAAATGTGCTATATAAATAAACTTGACTTGCCTTGCCAACGAGTCAAAGAGAACAAAATCCTCACTTCCTGATAAACTGGCGCCAGTAAAACAGTAAATATTTACTGCAGAAGAAGCTTCATCAATCTTTTCTTAAATTAATAAATGACTTGCTCAGAAGGTAATGCTGACACACAGTGAACGCGCGATGGCGTTTGAAGGCGTGAGACGCAGAGCACAGACGCTCTTGATTCTGGAGGTAATTAATAATTTAACAACACTAATACTGAAATAGTGAAGGCGTTTTAAAATGACCAAAACAACATTTTAGACACTTTACAGTGTGCTCAGTCTGCCGGTTTGTCCATTCACACACATTTTTATCATCACATGATGTCTTATAACTAAAGAACATGACTTTTTTTTAATGCACATACTGCAACAGGGTTCATACACTCATGAAAAAACTGGAAAAGTCATGGAATTTTGATATTGCATTTTCCAGGTCTGGAAAAGTTTTGGAAATCATGGAAATTAGTTGAACAAATATATGTATACTTAAATATAGGGTAATTGTCCTCTTTTCTGTCTATGGTCAAACATATGCTCTCACATTATTAGTGTGGTGTAAGCATCGTTTAAATCAATTTTACATAGACATAAATATAAATTTAAACTACATGTATTGTAGTGCGTTTTATGCTGTAATAACTTTAAACTTACATCGTTTTTCTTATTATTAACCATGTATACGTAGACATGAAACATTAGGTCATGAAAATTTACATGAAAGTCCTGGAAAAGTCATGGAAAGGTCATTAAATTTTAGTAGTAATAATGTGTAATGTGAAATGTGAACCCTGCAGGAATTTGTTCAGTAAAAGTGTTTCCATTGTAGTTTATGCGCATCTTTTCTTCTTCTTGAATAAAAAGTTTATCCTACTCAGTTATGCGCATATGTTATTTATGTGCATTTTCAAAATCTATCTGTGTCTTGGTGTTTCCATCAACTGATTTTTTTTATGTGCATATCAAAATACGCATAAAAATAGGTGGATGGAAACGTACATATTGACTTCTGGAATACATAATGTCACATGGCCACCCACTGAAGCTAAGCAGAGCTGCGCCCGCTCAGTACCTGGATGGGATACCACATGGGAAAGCTAGGTTGCTGTTGGAAGTGGTTTTGGTGATACCTGCAGGGGGCGCCCAACCTTTGGTCTGTGTGGGACCTAATGCCCCAGTAAAGTGACGGGGACTTTGTACTGCTCAGTAAGTTCCGTCTTTCGGATGAGACATTAAACCGAGGTCCTGACTCTCTGTGGTCATTAAAAATTCCAGAATGTTCTTCGAAAAAGAGTAGGGGTTTAACCCCGGCATCCTGGCCAAATCTACTTACAGTACTAGCCTCCGTCCATCATGGCCTCCTAACCATCACCATATCATAATTGGCTTCATCACTCTGTCTCCTCTCCACCAATCAGCTTGCGTGTGGTGTGCGGTCTGGCGCAAAATGGCTGCCGTCGCGTCATCCAGGTGGATGCTGCACACTGGTGGTGGATGATGAGATCCCCCTCATTGTGTGTAATGCCGAGTTCAGACTGCATGATTTTAGCCCGATTTTGACTCGCCGACCGGTTTTGAGAAATCGCGGAGAAAAGCCTGAAATCACAGGCGAATCGGTGCTCGTGAACTATCAAAGACGCGATCTGAGAGAATCGCTGATGAGTCGCAGATGCCCGGGAGATATTTGGCGTGCTGAATATCTGGAGCTGTCGGCGATTCAAATCATGCCGTGTGAAATGTGTTTTGACTGAAAATAACATCGGCGATCGCCTACAGCCAATGAGAGAGCAGCATTCACTAGTGTGGGTACCTGCAGACCAGCAGGAGGTTGGGGGAGAAGTTAAAAGCGCTCATTTTCAGTTTATTCAGACCCAAGAAATGGAGGGAAAATGAGTGTAAATTTGGCAGGAGCTCCTGTGTGTGTTTGACGTGTCATGTGAGCAATATCACAACCCGGTCAAAAAATTGGGAGAAATTGCTAATTCTCTTTAAAGGCAGGTGAGCAAATATGTACATTTTCTACCCCATTAAAGGTTTCTTTCTCATTATGTAGTTAATAACAAAAGATATACTACGTGTTTTTGGGTGTGAGACGTAGTTTGGACAAAGTTGTCTGCGATTCTTCCTATTTTGAAGTCATGCAGTGTGAAACTCCTTGTCGCCGATCCATCTTGCAGTGTAAATAAAGCAGTGACAAAACACTAGCCCAGATAGTCATACAGTGTAAAAACATCTGTGACACGACTACTTTGAAAATCATGCAGTCTGAACTCAGCATAAAGCGCTTTGAGTGCCCAGAAAAGCGCTATATGAATGTAAGGAATTATTATTATTATTCTGCCATCTTCATTAGTTTCAAAAACACCGATTTCATTACAATTTAAAACTCTTCTCTTCTGCTGGAGATACTGTTGTTCTAAAAAACTTAAAACAAACAAAGGAACGGTGTGGCAGAAAAGTTAAAACCTTGGCTTTTCCAAACCGCGGTATACCTTGAAAATGGTTATCATCCCATGCCTTATTGTAACGCATTACTTTCCCCAACACAGGCCATGACATGCAATAACTAAGAATTGATTCGCCTCAATGAAGTGAAACGACATAACAGGTGTCAACTTATGAAACATTTATTTTGAAGGTTGAAATGACAAGCTTATTTCACCGTTTTCCCCCCTCTTTATGTACATTCATTTTAAAATAATACATTGTTGACCCTGTTCTACATACCTACGTGTTATCCAAACTACCTCGAAACTCTACAGATTACTAGACTCGCAATGTTCACACTGTAAGCAATGGAAAAAAAAAGAGGAGAAAAAGAATATAAGGATCGGGTAAATGGTAAGTAGTGCATGTAAAGCCGTCAGCCCTCCCTCCCTCCCCAAACCTGTCCGCACATAAACCGATGTGACCCTCGTTTCAAAACACACAGCCATACGACTGTACGCACAATGCCTTGATCTGTCTCTCACACTGCCATTGTCCCAGACTGGTGATGGGTGACATCTGAGAGACAGCCAATCCTCTCGCCGTTTTACCAGCTTGGTGTTTGTTAACGTAATCTAGAACTAAACCATACACATAGTGCAAAACTAACCAAATGAGGAAAGCATACATTCCACATATTATTCATACGATAACAGCATCTTCCACTCCATATGATAGAGGAAACAAAAGTTAACAATTCATGTAAAAGTCTTCTCAACGGGGTTATAAACTCGCCATTTCGCAGTCTGGCTCGACGCCTTTGAGAGAGAGAGAGAAAAAACAAAGGTTTCCATTAAAACGCAGTCGTTTTCAGTGACATATACTGAATAAATAAATAGGATGCGCTTCGTTTCACCCATCACCAGTGCATCGTGTGAGCAAACCCTGTGTAAGGTGTTAAGAAGAGAGATAATTCGGGCATATCCAGTGTGCCACCTCACACCGACAGAACCCTGAGCCCAGTGTGTGTGTGTGTTTGTGTGTAGGTGTGTGTGTTTGTGTGTGTGTGTGTGATAGAGAAGAGAGTCTGTCTGCTGGGTGTTTTTTCATGCATACGTCCCTCCAGTCATCAGGAGCTCATAGGCCGGGTCCCGGCTTCTACGGCACAGAACCACAAGAGCGCACAGCATTCCCAGCATCTGGGGGGGAAAAACAGCTGGTTAAAACTCAAAAATCTATGATAATGAATAGGGGTGCAAGATATTACAATATTTGAAATATTCCGTCATTATAAATAATGCATTTACATATTTAATGAATAAAATGCATTTCTATTTATATCATTAAATGATAAATTGTTACATTTTAATATCACCCAATAACCTTTAAAGGCAGATATTAAACTATGCTACACTATTTATGAAGAAAAATGACTTTTGCTGTTTGTTTGTTTGTTTGTTTGTTTGTAAGCTACTTATCAAAATGAGTTGAAACAACACAATTCTTAAGTTTTTTTGGGGTGGACAACGTAATTTTTTTATGCTCAATCCACTTAAATTTGTAAAAATGATTAAGTTAACTTAACTGATTTGTGTTAAGACCCAGCAATTTATTTTTTTATTTATTTTTTTACAGTGCACTAAAAATGAAAAGTGAACTTGGGTAGCAAACGTGTACCAATAACATAGTGTTACATATAATGAAACATATATTCAAATAATCCTTTTAATCATCAGATCATTTGTGTAGTTGTGGATAATTGTGGATTATCGTATTACCATATTAAAATGCATTTTAAAATTATTGAAAAAATAAATAAAAATCTGCCACCACTGAAATTAATTAAATTGTAAAATAAGTAACAATTATCTATACAGTAACTGTAAAATATCTAAATATCAATTTTTTTATGTATATTAAATACAATCATGCTGATTTGGAGTCAAAAGTTTTACAATCTATTTTAAAATCTTACAAAAATTAACAGTCTTATATGTCAGACAGACAGACAGACAGACAGACAGACAGATAGATACACAGACAGACAGACAGATACACAGACAGACAGACAGACAGACAGACAGACAGACAGACAGACAGACA
>CAIGQQ010028204.1:50122-63150 GCA_903798035.1 Danio albolineatus
ACAGACAGACAGACAGACAGACAGACAGACAGACAGACAGACAGACAGATAGATAGATAGATAGATAGATAGATAGATAGATAGAGCTAACTTCCCTAGTTAACCTCAAATTAAATCAGTTAAGCCTTTAAATTGCACTTTAAGCTGAACACTACTAGTATTGTGTACTAAGATATTATGTACTGTCATCATGGCAACAACAAATTAGTTTTTGCTAATGAGAAATTAGTAATTGAAAATTTTATGTTTAACATTTTGTGTGGAAAATACTTCTTCAAAATATTTGGGAAAAGAAATTTAAAGGGCACATACATCAACCCTTTTTTAAGATTTTATATCCTTACTATGGTTGTTCAGAGTGTGCCAGTCTAGGTTCAGATCAAAACACAATTCAGATTGTTTTATTATAATGTGTTAAAAAGTGTAATTTTGGGGGCGTGTACACAGGTCGCTGTTTTAGGGGTGTGTTGCTTCACATGCAAAATTGGTTTCGACTTCCCGCCAGTCTTAACAAGGGGGCGGAGCCGAGAGCGCCCCTGCTTTGTGTACGGCAACAGACAGGCAGACAGAGAGAAGCATTCAGCCGTACGTGTATGACCCGGACTTGGTCACAGAACAAGCAGAGACGACTGTTGAGGAATCAATAATACGAATGAGCTAGAATGTGTCAGAGTTGTAGTTACAAAATCATTAATGTCATTGTACAGTTTTACAGCCGCTATGTAACAATGCATGCATCATCCGTAATGCGTTTGATAAAGTTCGCCATATTAGAGTTCTACAAACAAATACAGACAAGGCATAAAGATATCCACTAAGATAAACACTGCATTGGTATAATTTATATGCAAAAAGGATCGTGGATTGTTGGAACGGCTCCATTTTATTTAAAAACAATTTATTTGCGAATCCTGAGTGGAATTGTCCCTCATTCTCAAAGCAGTCTGCGCTAAAATGTTTAGCGCAAACATACGACAGTTTAGGTACATTTTCAGGCACCTGATTGTTAAAGATAAAACTTAGCCACTTAAGGGCGTACTCACACAATGTACAGTTGCCTTTAACCGGGCCAAAGCACGCTTGTCCCCCCTTCCGTCTCCCCTGACGGCCCGTGGTCTTATTGCATTTGGGCCTGAGCACGCTTATGTCATCTGATGCGCTGTTCAGTGTAAGAGAAGCGCTCTCTGAGATTTCAGTGGAGATTATATTATATCGTTTTAGTCGTTTGATATGCAGTGGCACACAGTCAATATTCTGCCGAACAGATCAGCCACTTCTGACGCTCATAAACAATCATAAAGTCCTCGTGCTGCAGGAATTAGGTGCGCTTTGCACTCTCACTACAAGCGTACCGCACCAAAGCCCAAGTAAACCGGGTTCTTCCAACCGGGCCAGGGCCGGCCAACTGTACCGTGCCTGAGCCCGATTCGGCGCACTTGAGTACGCCCTTAAGCCTCTGTTGCTCATTTCCAGGAAGACGATGAAGGCTCTTGTGTCCTTGTGGCTCTTGTGGAAGCCTTGCATCCAAAAACAGCGCAAGGGTGTTCCTTTGGTGGCATCGCTTCGACTCACGCTAAGAAAATGGCGGACGTGAAACAACAAACTTAGGATATGGTAACGCGCGCCTGTCAATCAATATGGGTGGGCGGGGGGACCGCACTCCTACGTAAAGTTGCGGTCGGTCTCAAAACCGCTCTAATTGGTCCACCGTTTTTATGTTGTTAAATTGAAATAAATGGACTGGGTGTGTTTATATCACCCCAAAATGACCGTCTATACACTATACTTACACATATGACTGTCCAAACAGCTTAAAAAGAAGATTTTTCATCAAAGGTGCCCTTTAAATTTCACAGGAGGGCTAATTATTTTTTGGCAGTTGTTTATAGTGCAAGTATATTAAGTAGTAGGTTAACCCTCTGCAGTTTATTAAGGTATAGTATAAACCAGAGCTGTATGCACTGATGGAAATAAAGCTGCCACACTGACGCTCTATTTTAGCTAATGCTTACAAAAACAGCCCGCTTGTGGCTGCCTTTGTGACAAAGGCCTATAAAAACGCAACTTACTTACAATGACACCAAAAGAACTTGAGACAAATAACCACCAAGAATATCTGCCACAGTTTAGGCAACTTCACCAAGAACAACCTCACCTACTGCCCTGTTTTTTACTCTGTTAATTTGGGCAGACTGAGTCAGTCACGGGCATGTGCTGGCCTTGCCAAGCCTCATTTGCCTTTACGCCCCAGAGGGTATTTGGAGCAGTCTGAATGTCGAAGTCTGTGATTCAGCAGATGCAGACACACTGCCTGAGCCAGAGCAATGGCTGACCGAGACACGCTACAGCTGCTCTACAAGCCTGTCTGTCCACTTCAATCTAAGTGTATTCATTACTAATAACTAGGCCCACACGGAATCTGCGCACGCAGAATTCCGCAGATTTTTAGCCAATCATTTATTTGTTTTTTTTTTACTTGTGTAAATGTGTGTACATTTATATTTATTCAGTTTTCAAATTAATTTCAGTAATAATGTTGACTAATATTAGAATATTCATATGATTTATTTACAATACAGTTTGTAAAGTAATATTTTCTGTCTTTTTGTAGACATTTAATAAGAGAGATTTGCTTTGTTTACCAAATAAAGTGGATCTAATTGGATTTGCATTGTAAACATTAAATAAAAGCTAAAAAGGATTACTTTTTATTATATATTAAGGTTTTAATTTTGATACTCCTAAAATAATTCCGCATAAATCTGCAAACTTTTAACAAAATACTCCGCAGAAATAGCAAAAAATGTCCGCAGATTCCGTCTGGCCCTACTAATAACACTCAAACTCAACTCACTACATTAGTATTAATTTATTTAATCAAGCATGACCTTTTCTAGCCCTCCTGCGAAATTATGATTCTTTTTTTTTTTTTTTTAAAGTGATGTTTAACAGAGCAAGGACATTTATTTTATTTTTGATTGGCTGCAGAATAATCCACTGTTGTCCAATGGCTTGCCTAATTAAGCTAACCAAGCCTTTAAATGCACTTTCAAATGAACTAGTAAAATATTATGTACTATCATCATATCAAAGACAAAAGAAATGAGTTATTAGAAATGAGTTACTAAAACTATTATGTATAAAAACGCATTAAACATGGTTAAAAAAATCTTCACTTGGGAAATTGTTTTGTATATCCTATTATAGATGGATTTTACCTTAATATATTAGGATAATCTGTCAAAAAATGAATTAAATAAAGTATTCAGGCATACCTGAATTGCAGCAAATGTCAGGGCAGCCCAGATGACGTACATCATGATCTCTTTCAGTTTCTTCACCACCAGCGCTTCACATCCCTTAGAGATTCAACACATACATTAATATAAAGTACATAATGACACATGTATGCATTTATATAAACTTTCAAATATGTATTCATTTTAAAGTTTACAAGTGCAGTCGATAAATAAAAAAAATAGAGATTTTTTTTTACAATAAAAAGAAAAACTAATATGGAACTGATATATGTAAAGTATGTAAAATATGAATATGAATATTTTTTTAAACAACAGAAACACATTTATAATGCAGACTTCCCACAAGTCACTAGATTTCGTTTTGTTTTAAAAAAATATAATTATTTGTTAAATTTGATTGTCTTTAAAGGGGTGGTCCACTACGATATCCTATTTTAAACTTTAGTTGATGTGTAATTTAGCTGTGTGAACAAACAACATCTCTGAGTTCAACGCAAAGGGAGGCATTGGCTATTTCAGACTTAGGCCCTGTTTAGCATTAAAACAATAGCATGAGAAAAGGAATCATTTTAAAGGAAAATTTCATATGGAGGTTTTTGCATCAACTCTTCATATGCTGTATAAAAATTAGCCTTGACAAATGATCTGATTCACAAGCACCCGTTACGTCTCACCTCAGGGTAAAGGTCTCCGGGGCGCGAGAGGGAGCCGGTGCAGTTGCTCACATTGGGTTTGCAGCAGCTTACAGGCACACTGTTGTTCTTGGACTCCTTAAACCAACGCGTGTTCTTCCAGTCTGAGAAGTCGGTGATGCCGCAGCAGTGGAGCTTGAGATCGTAACAGAGACGTTATAGTGAGTTTAAAAAGCGTCAAGAATAACTCGCCTTAAAAATAGGATAATATAATGTTCTGGATGTCTCACCTGTCTCTGCACATAGTCAATAGCGCGGCTGGGAGCATCTGTGTTGGTGCCGTTATATTCGTCATACACTTTCTGGATGGAATGATTGACCTCGTCTTCTACCTGGAGTGACATCCAACAGTGACAGAAAAAGTTTAGTGATATCAGCATCCTTACAGTGCTTTTTTTTTTAACCCCATAAATTTTATTGAAGCACATTTGTTGTTTTTTTATATGCTTAATTCAACTTAATTCAATTAGAATAATAAGACTATATAGAACTTTTACCGATTAAATCAGTATCAAACCAATTTACCAATTATTTAATGCAGCTCAGAGGTGGAATGAATGTGTTCACGGTACAGCTACAATGGCATATTTAATGCTATGAGAATTTTAAATAAAATATTAAATTATTCATTCAACCAAATTGTACAAATGGCTGATTCATTCAGGAGTTTAACAAAGTGACTATATGAATCATTGAATCACTCTCTCAACTGATTCAAAATGTGGACTCATTCACATATGAAGAGCCAATCTGTGTGTGTAGCTTTGAAATATTCAGATGTTCTGTTATAGTGTTGTATTATCAGCAAAACCTCACATTTGTTGTCTAAAATATAACTCACTTAATATTAACTTATTATTTATATATAAAAGATCATTCATAAAGGGGCATTTTTGCTAAAATTTTTGTAATTTGAAATATTTTTGTAATATTTTAAGACCAATCTGTCATCAATTTCTAACCGTGACATCCAGCTTTCGATAAGTGTATTCTCTGTGTAGGAGGAGTGTCTTTTTCAATGACAGCACTGCTATTGAACGCTTTGCTCACATTTGAACACACCTGAAAGTGCTCAAAGGGTGAACAGGGCTTTCATGTAAAACAAAAGACATGCAGGCACTCCTTTTTCAATAAACATTGACTTCCTTTATATTCAGGACTTACCTTCGCTCTGTAAATATAGCCAAGAACCACTACCACCACCTCAGTAACGAATACCAGCATAAGAATGATGACAAACTGTGAAGGAAAGATGCAAAGAAAATAGACTGTCAGAAAACATGACATTATGCTAAACTGTTATTTTCATGTCACTGCTGTCAATTTCTGAATGAATGTATATCAAATAATATGTCTTTCCATAATGATCGCTAACTTTTCACACTTTATTTAACCCAAATAGCTTTCATATAGCTCAAATAATAGAGCATGGCACTGACAACACCAAGGTTGTGGGGCTCGATTCCCAGGGAAAGCAACTGATAAAACATATATGGGTGATTCTAGAACTGCAGGGTACATTTTGCATCTCCAAGTTTTTCTAAAACAAAAATTAATCAAACAGTTTTGAAAAAGAACACAAATTATATCATGTCATCTCTAAAAAATTGTGTTTTTAAGTGCATTTAGGGACATTTTCCCTGAAAAATATGAACTTGAAGACTCCAACTATATCCATTTTGACTGTCTCTGCCTCCTGAATCATTAATTTTGATTCATTTATCATTAAAAATACGCTCTAGAAATCTTACCAATAATATTTCATCAGGATTTCATGAGAAATGAAGTGTCTGTCCCTATGTTTTGGTCAACATAACAGTCTGAACTTACAAAAGAGATAGAAAAATCTATCAAAATATGGACTTGGTCCAAGTGAAGTCACTTCCTCTCGCGGGAAATTCTGGAAGTATTTGACTCCGTTATTGTGACATTTTAATGAATTTATTATTCCTTTTTTAAAAACTATAATATAATTACAATGCATAACATTCTGTTTGAGATGTGTCATGGTTTAAGGTTAAGATATTGAGATAAATCAGGAAATGGTGTAAAATGTCAACTCTGTTAGAGGCAGAAAAAGCAATTAGTTACAATCAGAAGCAAAATGCGTAAATGTGACCGAGAACATTGTTTTACATTAACAATATCTTCAATTTACTGTAAATTATACATTGTTGTTTCTTGCATGTCATTTCAGTTTAAGGTAAACAAATGGAAAATGCTTAAAATGTTACTGCAATTCTGGTAAGAGTCTTATACTTATGTACATTCAACGTAAATCACTTTGGATAAAGCCAAATACATAAATTTGAACAGCTTTATAATTTATAGTCAGTAAATGATGAAAAAATCTGAACTGTCCCTAAGAGAGAAATCCTGTAACGCAATGCTGAGAACTTATTAGCTCACTGACCGTGGCTAGTCCGCAGCGACTCTCTCGAATAGTAGCACAGCAACCAATAAGCCCAATTATAAACAGCAGTGCTCCAACTGCAATGATGACAACAGCTGGGATCAGGGTGTACACATCCTCAAAGAAATGGTCATAGTCATCATATGTGATGAACACGTATGCCCCGACATAGCACAGAATGCCAGCAGCAGCCTGAAAGGACAGAACACAGAAGGTTATAAATCACAAATAAGATTGTATTATTAATGTAATGTAATTTAATGTATCTAAGAGGCAACTGAGTATAAAGCTCTTTTTCGCATATTTCAAAACTTCATGTCACTTTGACGTTTGAATATTTGGAATGCAGACAAACCCACGTTGAAGGTCAACAAAGAAAAGAGTGACATTTTCAGTGACATGCAGTCTATAAACAGTCTCTGGATCATTGCGTGTACAGATTTTAGACATCTTCTTGGACATTTTTAATGTTTCCAAAAGGTTTGCTGCGTTTATAAAGCGCCCATGTCTTGAGGTTGTTCAGTATGATGCGATTTACTTTTTGTGTGGTTTAATTGGACCGGAATCACTGGACTGATTTTTCTACTTTAGACAATGACCGTAGACAAGAAAGAAATAGTGACTGAAGGTTGAAGGAAAGTAGTGGAGTAAAAGTACCGATACTGCACTAAACATGTACTCAAGGGAAAGTAAAAGTCCACATTTTTAAAACTACTCAGTAAAGTACAATTCCTGAGAAAAACTACTCAATTACAGTAGTTTGAGCATTTGTAATTAGTTACTTTACACTACTGATTGGGAAAATACAAGTGGTTGGGACAGAATAATAATTATGCATATCATCTGTAGTATTTTCATAGCAATTCAAACTCCCCCTTTAATATGAACAACAAGAAACAAAAAGCTAGAGCTTTGACAGCACTCTGTGGAAGAATGACGGAGTGTGTGTCTAACGCTCGGCCATACACACAACAACCACAGATATATTTCAGCAGCTGATGTGTGACACGACAAACGTGCTGATTTGCATTATCACTGGTGACAGGTAATGCTTGAAATATAAACGTCATGTCTGTTGTCCCTTTTCCCAGAGATGGGTTGCGGCTGGAAGGGCATCCGCTGCGTAAAAAATATGCTGGATAAGTTGGCGGTTGATTCCGCTGTGGCGACCCCGGATTAATAAAGGGACTAAGCCGACAAGAAAATGAATGAACGAATGAATGAATGAATGTCTGTTGTCCCAAGATGTAGCAATTATATCAGGGTTCCACTTTTTTTCTTGTACCTGAATGTTAAAACGGCCCTCCTATGAATTGTCAGTCACTAAAATGCCCCACGCCAATTTGAGTTTGAGACCCCTGGTGTAAAAGGCAAGTGTGAAAAAACACTAAACAACGGTGGAATACATGATAGTGTTGTTCAAGTGTTTTCTAACAATTCTTCAGCGAAGTGTAAACCAACAAGACGCATTTACACATGTCAAATTTACACACAGTGGCTGTTTGTCAATTCCAAGAATGTAGAGAGAACGGACTCGTGTTCTTGTGGAGACCGGTCTTGCCAGGTCACATCGGGAGAACGAACTCGGGAGGCCGTGAGGACAGAGAACGCGTCCTGTGAGAAATGAGATGCTGCATTCTTCCTGATGGTCACATGACCCTCGCGCGTTTTTAACCGAAGATTATTTAAACGTTACAGCATCCATACAACGATTTATTGTTTTTCCCACCGTTTCACAATATATAATCTGCATAAAGACTTTACAAATATACGCTGCACAATACAAATAAAACAGATTTTAATACACATTTCAACAAATAAACACCCTTTATGTGTTTATGCCTTTATTAAGATTTTTTATGGTAATGTTTACATACACTGTCTCATTTAGCGAAACGTCTGAGATAAATAAGTTTTATCTCTGAACTTACAAATTATACAAACTACACAAAATGCTGCGCTTCCCACCTCCAGTGGCAATGACTTCTGGGACTTCTAGAGCGAGTTCGGTACTCAAGTCTGCATCGGTGCGTCCTCGATATCAAGAGCACATCCGGGAACTTTCACGCGTCCTCCGATCTTGTGGTCTTGAGTATTGGAACTGAACTTCGGCGGACAATGATGACGTTACACGAGAACACGAGGATGCAAGAGCGCTAAAGAACGCATATTGAGAAACAGCCAGTAAATTCTACATACACATCAGTGCTGAGTCACCGACAACATGTTGTTGACGCATGTATTGTTTACTAACAGGATGACAGCACCAAATATTGGCCTGGCATACATAATACAGCATTTTCAGTTGTTTTTGCGAATGTCTAAATGCAGATGGTTTTGAAAACGTTGTCATGTAAAAGTGAAACTGTAGAAGAAAACAAAATCATTTGTCATCATTTTTTCAGCTACTGTATATCATTGTGTAAACATAACTTTTTTTTTCTCATGATTCCTGAAATGCAAGCAAAATTTGTGTTATACTGTAAGTATTCATCACATATCGAAACATTGTGCTAAGTGAGGTCATATAATTTTGCTTGACTCAATTCCTCTGTCCTTGCATTTTTTTTTTTTTTGTAACATCCTTCCCTCATATCCTGGGAGGGAAGGAAGGAAATTATTTGTTTCTTTACAAAGTGACATCACCAACTACTGGCCTGGCATGCATTAAAGAGCATTTTTTAACATTTCCATGCATATATGTGAACGGGGATCATTTTGACAGCACTGTCATCTGTACGGGAAGCTTTTCAAAATCACAAAGGAAAAATCTCGATCCCATTTGCAAAGGCACCTTGCACCCCTCTTTGAATTGACGTAGCACGGCTCTCAGGTTCTAAAATTATAAACAGGGATTTAATAAAGCAGCCTGATCCCTAAAAAAAGAACAGGATAGAGTCGTGCCATCTCTGTTTGTCAGGTGGAGAGTTTAAACTTCATTCAGACACAGATTAAAGAGATTAATCAAATGCGCAAGGAAGAAAGCTGATAGGAGGAGTACGGTGTCTACAGCTCAATTCAAGTCTTAAATTTAAAACTTTACCCTCAGTGACCCAGTTCTGTCAAACCCAATGTGCACAATAATCACAAACTCTGAATTTCTATCATGTATAAAATGCGTAATATAAATAAACTGGCATATTTCTTTGCTTCTCACAATGGCTTTCACAATATTTCACAATTACAATATTTTCAGGTATTTCTTGCCATATTACTGACAATAATTCAGAAGCATCCACTGAGAGAACATAAAGTTGTGCATCTTTATAGAGAAAAGTTTTAATTTTTTATGTATTTTTTACAAAACAAAAGTTCTTCAACCCTGCTCCTGGATGCCCATTATTAACCTGCAGAGCTCAACACACACACTGAAGCAGCTGGTCAAGCTTTTCAAGATCATATAAAATACACAATCTGATGTGCTGAAGCAGGTCGGAAAGAAAGTATGGGCAGGGCTGCACAATTTTGGCTAAAATGAGAAGATTTTTTTTTTTCTTAAACCCAAGATCACAATTCTGTAGATGTAAAATAAAAAGTTAATATGAGTATAAGCTGTTATTATTGTTATTTCTCAAACATATATGGTAAAACAACAATAATATTAGGCCTATGTGTAGGTCTATTGTTGGTTAAAATGCTAAATTTTGTATAGACTTTTAATGGTGGACTTGAACAGACCATTTGTCCTGGTTGTTAATTCACAGTAAAGTGATAACATAAGAATACAATAATTGTTCGGGAAAGTTACTTTCGAAAGTAATGCATTACAAAATTGAGTTACTCCCCCAAAAAGTAACTAGTTCCGGTTAGGTCTGTGCAATTAATCGCAATCGCAAAAAAAAATTGCGATTTAAGCACATGCGATTTTTTTAATTGCCTGTTAAATTAAATCGCGTAAAGCTGCAATTTTATCTATTAATTTATTTTTGTTCTTGTGCGCAAGATTTTAATATTTTAACCAATCAGAGCTGACACAGTACACCAGGCAATTACAGCTAAGCTGAGCGGGAGAAATATGTTAACCAATCAGAGCTCACTCCGCGCATGACGAAGTTGAGCGGGAGAAGCGAATAGGTGGTTTTGATTTACGTTAGTTTTTATTTATTGTTCTGACTGGATTTGAGGTTAGTTCATCTTTATTTGTTCATGTTGTCTGTTTTTAAGAGAATTTATTACAGCTTTGTTGATCTAGCAGTGAGTGCTACTGTGCACAGTATGTTTTTAACTAGAGCTGACTGTATGTTTTAACTAGTTTATCTTCAGTTATTTTATGTTGTCTGTTTTAAAGACAATTTTACTACAGTTTTATAAATTAAACTTAATACTTTGTTATTTCATTGTGAAATGTTTTGTTCTGCACTTCTTGTGCACTGAATACATGTAGAATGTGTGTGTGTAGCGCGCTTGACAAAGCAAAAACAGCTGCCAAAATCGCAAATAAAATCGCAATCGCAATATTCGTTCCAAAAATCGCAATATGATTGTTTTGTACATATTGCACAGCCCTAGTTCCGGTACTTAGTTACTTTTTATGGAAGGTAATGTTTTGCGTTAATTTTGAGTCACTTTTTCATACCTGCCTAAGGCTCTCTTTCAGAACTTGCAGGGTATTTTTCTTTTTTTCTAAACAGAGGCGCTTTGCATTTAATGATATACTGTATAACCTACGCCTTCATTTGCCTTAAAAAAACGAACTGAAAATATTTAGAATAAATGTTACCTACTGAGAACTTCCTGACGCTATACATGTCGTATATGATTAATGAAAGTTGAAAGCAATGTGTTTGCTACCTTTGTATCTTTGTCTTATTAGTTCAGTAAAATCCATCCATTCAGCCAATCCCTTTTCCTTCTGTGTGTTCAAAATAATGAGAAAACTTCCATCACAGAAATGTAAGGCTCTGCTATCTTGTGTTTTGTCTGTTCCCACGGGGAGCTCATTCTCTCATTGAGTGTGTGATTCAACGCGATTCCACTTATTTGAATTCAACAAACTATTTTTAAAAGTGTTTTGATTAATTTAAAAAGTTACATTTTCAAAAAAGGAACTCAAATATTATTACTTTTTTTTTAAGTAATGCATTACTTTACTCGTTACTTAAAAAAGTAATATTATGTAACTCGTAACTTTTTATAACTTGTAACCTGTTACTCCTCAACACTGCACAACAGTCAGCTATCACTGCAGGACAGCAACAAGGATAAAGATGATAGAAACTGATAAATGGATTAAACATGAAAACAAACAAACACTTTGTAGCAATATATGGCTTAATGTGTTCAGTGAAAATTTGTCTGGGTGCAGTAGCAAACCATCCCACAAGATAAAAGCAAATTTTCCCATTCTTTTCCAGTTTGTTTTGTGTTGACAAGCCAGGTGACAAAACATTTATATAGAAATTCACACCATTCTGACATAATAATACATGACCATAAAAACATTTAGGAGTCAAAAAACATCGAAACAGCACCACAGGTTTGCTTATCTATTTATTTGTACATCACCTTTAACACAAAACGTGTTTGTTTATTTAATTTTAGCAAGATTTTAATACTGGTAAATATTTCTTTTCAACTCATCCTAAATCATATGATAATTACATAAAATCAGCTTGATAATGTCAAATTCCTACATTTCTTCTATATGACTACATTTATTATGTTTAACTAAATTGAAAGATTAATTACTATTATAAAGTCTAAATCTATTATTTTGGAACAGAACAGAAAATACATTTAGCATTTTTATATTATATTAGCTATTATATTTTTAAATGGCTATATTAGATTTAAACATTTTGATTCCACAAAAGTCATACGGAGAATTTTTCTAAAAAGACATACTTGTTACTGTTTTTTATGATGTAATAATGTTTAGAAGAAAACAGTATTATGATGCATTATAATGGACAGAATTTCCTAAAGGATCTGCTTAAAGATGAAAGCATGTTTAAACTCTCAAACAGTGAAACTAACCCGAGCTCATTTGTAGAAGCAAACAAAGAGAATGGCTGGCTAATTCACAACTTAGCAAAGCATACTTAGCTAACAAATAAATAAATAAATAAATAAATAAATAACACTGTCGTTGTTTATAAGGAACTATGAATTGTTTATAACTCGAATCTTTAAGACTTCTGTGTAATATGTAAACAAACATTGCCAAACGCTGCAATCGAGCACTTTCTTACGTAATCACGCAAATGATAAAATTGCAATCAGCATTTCAGGCATAGCAAAGTAAAGCTGATCCGAACAGAATGCATGAATGCTTTAGTGACAAAATAGCGTGTGTAATAATAATGCAGCTGCTCGACACCTGACTGTGTCCATCCATCTGACAACACTGACGCACTCTTAAATTCAGCAACAAACACATCAAACTTACCCAAAATATCAGGTTCAGGAACACCAAGACGGTCTTAGATGACGTTATCCCGCACTGACCCATCATTAAAAGATGGAATAAAGCCGTTTAAGTTGCAAATGTAACAGACAGGCTGCGGATTTATAAGATGGCTGTCCGTTTCCTGGCTGCCATAACACTCCACTGCTGTGTGTTTGAGAGGAACAGTTCCAGGAACAGCGCCACACAGCGATCAGAAATTCGACAATGTCATCTTTTTTGTATGTATATGTACACACATAATAATAATAAATAAT
>CAIGQQ010028204.1:64759-99585 GCA_903798035.1 Danio albolineatus
GATAGATAGATAGATAGATAGATAGATAGATAGATAGATAGATAGATTTCCATTTTAAAAACAAAAAACACTGAATTAAACATTTTTGTTAAGAACATTCCAATGTTTCATTTACTACTTTGAAAAATCCTGTCTCATACAGCTAATTGTAACATGAACATAACTTTATCTATAACTATGTATCTAACTTTACATAACTGTATATAACTAAACGTATAACTTCAACTATATATACATCTATCTGTTTTTTTATTTTGATAAAATGTAGATTTTTAAAGTTTTGAAAATGTTATAAATTCATCATACATAAAACTAGCGTGTAAATATCTGTAAAACATCCAAATGTCTAGTATAAATATATATAGTAAAATTGCAAATTTCTATTTGTATTGTTTGTTATTAGATTAAATAGTATACTGATTATTGTAAACTCAAGAGTAGGTTGTTTTTTAAAGTGCTCTTAGCTTAAAATCTAAAATAACACTAACACAACTTTTTTATAACATTCATTCACAGTAACAATGAAAAAAGCTTTAAAAATATTCTAAACGAATCATACATAAAGCAAGTATTTAAATATCTTTGTTTTTTAAGAAATTTATTGCATGTTATTAGGTTAAATGTGACTGATTATTGTACAACTACTTACTTGAGTTCAAGAAAAAAAGGTTTAATCGTAAAGTGCTTTGAGCTTAAAATACATTGTAAACAATCCATAAGATTTCATCATGTTCTGACGTTTTTAATAAGTTAATCAGTTATCAACTTTTTATCAGTTAACAACTATTTACGTTTACTAGGTTTATAAGGTTATGCAAATTGTAACTTTAGGTTTATTTCACTTGAATGGATTTAAGCTTATAAGCACTTAAATAGTTGACTTATAAAGTTAATTTACTTAAAATTTTGTATTTTACTTACAATTAAGGCAGCAAAAAATGTAGTGTACAAGATAATTAAAAGAATTTCTTAACATTCTTCTATGTCAATGGTAAAAGCCTGATTTGCCAGAAATTACAATTATCATTTTCACAATTTACCAGTTACACTTATACTTTCAATTTTAAATACAATAGCACGCCTTTTTGAAGAAAATATAATACCCTGATATGCAAATTAGCCTGAGCTGTAATCTCTAAAATGTATCGCTTTAGTTTTTGTGCTTAAATCGTACTTCTTGCACTCTCCCTCTACAAATAAATAGTCAAAACCTGAAGTTTTTCTGACTTTCTGCCTGAAGCAAAGAAATCGCCATTTTAAAATCCATTTACACATTTTCACATTCATCATTCCTGAGGTTTAGAAAATCTAAAATCAGCATGAGTGCCAAACATTTTATCCCAGTGACTAAAATGGGGCGCAAAGTTAGTATTAGGTTTCTGATGGTGCACATCATGCTTGCTCGGACCTCCATAAACACCAAATGGGATCAGACGAGACGTGGACCAAGGGAAATCGTATCCACAGTGGTCTTCCACAGACACGTACACGTGGACCACCATGAACATCCAGGTGGTGAGCAGATGACACCTCAGCAGGACGGGATTGAGTGTGGTCCAGAAGCCCACCGTCACCAACTCCCATCCTCCAAGGCACTGTGTGGCCAGAGCAAAGGGGGCAGAATAATTATGATGGATGGCATGGAAAGTCACATACAGCCAGCGAATCTTATGGTGCAAGAAGTGCCAGATGAAATACTGCAAGTCAAAAAGAAGCAGGTTTCCGGTCACTCCACCAACTACTTCCAGTAAAGTAGGTGCTTGTTCGGGAAGGGGAATCGGAGGTCGCCACATCCACTGTGCAACTGCTGCTGGAAACACCAGAAGGATGTGGTTATAAAGAGTCACTCCGCTGCAGTGAATGAGCATTGCAGTTGTTGGCAGCTTGTCAGGTTGGATTTTGTAGCGGTAAATGGCTGGCCACTTCCTTCCCAAGATATCACAGGCTAGGTAGGGCAGGACAAGAATAAAATATGAAGATACAGTGAGAACCACTGGAAAGAGAGGAGACCGGAGAGTTTCTGAGTGGTTGAGCCGCACGTAGTCCCACATAGGCTGCAGAACAGAGTCTTTTGTCCCAAAGTCCCAAATTGTCTGAAAAATGTGCGCTAATGTCATTTTCAGTAATTGGTTGACTATATTTCTGTCATAAGAACAAATGAAACAGCCTCTCTGCTAGATGTTTGTACGGCCCGTGTGCCTTGCTAAGATATCTAATGACTAGCTATGAAATATTTATACGCTGGTTCAGTTTGTTAATTATTTAAATGTTTGAGGGGAGCATTTGGATGTATATGTTATTTATACATATTTGCTTACATTTTAGGAAGACAAGGGTGCGTTTAGGTCAGTTTGGATAATATTATGCCCTGTATTGAAGCTTGACTAGATTATCATTCCACTCCGTGACGCGAGATGGCGTCGATGACGTTTAATTCAAAATATGGAGAAATAAAAGCGAATAGAACGGTAAACAGCGTAAAGACAGTATGGAGTGGGCGTGACTTTGGCCCATAAGCAGTTCCTAATTGGTTAGTTATGATTGGCCGAAATATGCAGTTCTTAGCTAGGTATTTTTAATTCGGTGCTTATCAGAATTCCTTCACTTACAGCAAATTATTTAATTATGAGGCCAGGCAGGTGCAGAAATCGTGCCGTTTCTAGTGCAGGCGATGATGATGCTATTAAAGGGAAAAGTGCCGCTTTCTTCATCAGAGAGCTGCAGGCGTACCGAAAGAGAGAGATTTGCACAGTTCACATATTAGAGAAAGACACCAATGTGGATGGTCACGCATCAGACCCACACAGCAGCATTCGCATGACAGCAGTCTGGTACAGAGCCGCATCCGCCCACATTCATCCACTGAACTGATCCTGCAAAACAAAGGAAAGCCAGGCGTCCTTGTCGTTGCTCCCTCTATCGATTTTGTGTGATGTAAGACCGCTTTTGACATCCACAGCACCAGCCATACAGCCTGAGAGAGAAACGCAGCTTTTCCAGTAGGATACAGAAGTGTTTTGATGGAGGTGTCACGTGGAATGTGTTACTTACCTCCGCGCTGATCCGCACCAACCAATTAGATTAGTTTGTGATTACGCGGAATAAATATTTTGAAAATAGCTTAATATGAGTTACGGTTGCAGAGTTTGCATTTTGTTTTGTAGAACGTTTGTTAATAATTAATAAATTTGAATGATTACCAGTTTAAGCTCGCCAATTACTCAGGCAATGCAAAAAACGCATTGTTTTTTGAATGCGTTTCTATGGAGGAATGTGCTTTTTGAGCCGCTATAACGACCCCTGGAGGAAGACGATATTTAATTTCGTTTTGTTCAAGTAACATGTAACTTCCAATCGTAGAAACTCGTATGTTTATGCTAACGCAAAGGTAAACGTACTCATTGACAGACAGCAACAGCTATAAGCACTGAAGTATTGGACAGTTTACATTGACTACAAGGTGTTTATCGATCTAATGGAGTCAGAAAGTGCGGGTGTGGCGCAGGTTAGTGGCTAACCTCGGTTAAACGACATCCACCAGTGGTTTTGATGCGTTACAGAACATTCTTAGTGGCAATTCATATAATACACAACACGAGTAATCCAAAACTACACATTGTTTTAAACAGTTAACGTTACATTTCAAGTTTAACAGCACTTCCTGGTCCCAAATTGCGTATTAGCGATGCTCGATTCTTCTGTGAATCGTGAATCGGATCTTTTGGATGAATTAGTTGAATAACAGTTGTGTTCATTTCGGTCTTCAATGTGTTAGAAACACAGGAAGCTCAATAACGCTACAGTTAATAAAAAGGTTAATTAGTATAAACGAGAATATAATGAAAGGAAAATTTAAGCTTCCCGAAACTCTGAAAGAATTGTTTCGCAATGTTTCACTTTCGAAACACCACCTGCTGGACAAAACCGCGTGAATGCAAGACTGCCTTATATATTTAGTCGTACATTAAAAATAAATTGGCTAAAGAGATTTCTTAAAAAACCTGATTCAGTGTGGAATAAATTTCCCAAATTTATTTTTAATCAAATTGGAGGTATTGCCTTTCTGTTACAATGCCCCTTCTCACTTGGTAAAATTACCCATCAAATTAACAACATTTCACAAACAGGTCTTATTGTCATGGTTATTAATGTACAAACACAATTTTTCTCCTCACCACTGTTTCATTTGGAACAACCAAAGTATTGTTAACAAAAACAAATCTTTATTTTTTGAGAAATGGTTTTCAAATGATATTTTTTTTATCAGTCAATTATTAGATAACAATGGTACGTTATATTCATATTCTGAGTTTTCTAAACAGCATAATTTTGAACCCTCCGTAAAAGAATACAACACAGTATTTAATGCCATTCCCAATGGTTTAAAAACTTTTTTGAAAGGAATACAAACTTAATTTGGATCCTACCTATAGACCAAACAGCCCAATCTCAATAGAAGGGATATCAATAGTTGATGGTAAATTTAATAATCGTATGATGCAGAATTTTTTTAACCATAAAACAATTCCAGCTTCTTCTTTTAAATGTCTGAGCAAATATAACATAAATTGGGACGTGACTTGGAATCTTCCACATAAATATTTGCTAACTTACAAAGTAAAAGAAATTACATATAAAATATTACATATATGCTATCCTTGTAATAGCTTACTTATTAAATATATAATAGATATTGATAACAAATGTACTTTTTGTGACTTGGAAGAAAACATTGTTCATCTTTTTTTGTGAATGTACTTATGTGAAATTATTTTGGATGGAACTATGCACCTACTGTATCTCTCAGAAAAGACAAATGTTGATGTTTGTTTAAATACTTTTGACATAATTTTCTTTTATTACAACTCTAAACCTTGCATTCAGTAGATTGTTAATCTTTTTATTATAATGGGCAAGTTTTTAAATTTTGTAAATTTTTGGGAAAAAAATCCAATTCTGGCAATTTTATTAATTGATTACAAGTCATATATTTTGTCTTTAAAGGGCATGAAAACAAAAAGTCTTCTAAAAGTAAAAAATGGCTTTCAATGTATAACCTTATTTAATTTTCCCTCTGGTCTGTGTTTTTTATTTATTTATTTATTTTTTACTTTATTTTATTTATCTTTTTTCTTATTTTTTCTTTCTTCTTAAAATGTATTTTTCAGATTGTAACTTCTCAACTCTTTCCTAATGTTTCACATCTCTGCAATCTATTGTTAACTGTTTTTAAAACCAATAATAAAAAATAAAATAAAAAAAAGACTGCCTTATAGTAGCCCAGACGTGTATGAAAGTTATCAATTGAAATGTAATCTGAAACATAACTACCACTGATCCTGTTAAGATTGACATGTGCGGCAATAGTCACACAATATTTTAAGAACAGTTACAAAATATTAACAAAATTATAATAATGAAAGGAATCCTAAAAGTTCTGTTTTACGTGTTTAACATACCCATCAGGCTCAAACTTATGCCCTGTGTTGTATAGTGAGAATATGGAGCTCAAAAACTGAGGCTTATTTATAGGCTATGCAGTGCATTGTCTTAATGATCGAAAGATGTATAAATATTATACAGGCACATGTATTATTTTGATAAATGCATTTTAACTAGATTTTTTTTAAGTGCAGGTAAATATGTTGCTTCAGTGTCCAACTCAGTCTTGTTATATTACTAATAATATAAAAGTTATTCGTACATTCAATTTATTTTTAAAAAAAACATAAAGACAAACACGTAAATGCCATTTCCCCCCTAATATTTACGGATCACCTGTGTCATTCTGAGGGCAAAAGCCATGCTGTAAACTGTGTCAGAAGTTGTCAGCATATTTTTGAAAACGATCATTTAGAGACCTTTGAAATTTACATCACAAATATGACACCATATATGTGTTATACTGTAGATTTGAACGTTCTTCAAAAGTTATAACAATGTGCTTGTTTTCGTGTCTAAATAATCATTTAAATCATTCTTCTTTTTGAGTTATATTGGCACAAGTATTCTAATCGGTTAAAACATTTAGCACTTGTTCCTAGACTCATCCCATCAATTGCATTTAGCCACAAACCATCAGAATCATGTGTTCAAAGAATTAGTGTTCAGATCGATTCTGTCAAAGTCGATTGATTTGGTGAGTTCAACGCTTTGAGTTTGTATAACCAACTCAACTTCATGTGAATTATGTGCGCAGTTTTCGTTTGTTCATTCATTCATTTTCTTTTCGGCTTAGTCCCTTATTAATCTGGGGTTGCCACAGCGGAATGAACCGCCAACTTATCCAGCATACTGTATGTTTTACGCAGCAGATGCCCTTCCAGCTGCAACCCATCTCTGGGAAACAGTTCATTTTGTATTCACACAAAATAAATCGGGTTTGTTTTAAAATGACAGTATTTCCCCTGACGAAATTCAGAGAGCAGCGTTCATTGGTCTATCACAAAAGTTTAGACAAATGCTTGGGCTTAAAAAGTAAGTCGTCCATCGTCAACAGTGTATCAGTGCTTAAATAGCCGCTCACACATAAGTAACTTAATTAATTAAGCAAAATAACACAAATATCCTGATTTCCTTCTGAAATTGTTGGATTTCGCCTATGTAATAGGCATGGAACGATAACCGTTTTCAAGGTCTACCGCAATTTGGAAAAGTCAAGGTTTTCACACCGCCAAAATTTTCTGTTATACCGTTTCCTAAGGTATGCGTAAGATGATTTTTAGTTATGCTTTTTTTGTTTGTTTGTTTGTTTGTTTTTAGGACAACAGTGTTTCCAAAGATATCCAAAGTAGCCATTTAAATTATAAAGAAATCTGTGTTAGTGAAACTAATGAAGACAGCAGAAGTCAATGATTTATTTGAATTATTTAGCCTGACATGTTTACCGCTCCAAAATACTTTAAACGTTTCTAAATGTTCATATCCACAAAATGCAAATTTACTAATACCGAACCATATTTTCCTGTTCTTTTTTCGCAAGAATTTAGTCATTATTTAAATTTAATTTCATTATCTGAAAATAAGAAAGCAAACAGGACTATTTCATTTTATATTTCAATGTTTTTTATTATTAGAAATTTTCGCAGACATTCATTTGAAAATACACTTTTTTTTAAAACATACACATAAAACTTGCATTCTAACAATTAGACATTTGAAAATAAAAATAAAATAATAATAATAAAAAAACCAACAACAAACAACAGTCAAAAAAATAAATAAATAGTAATAATTAAACAAAGAAAAAAAAATACTATCCAACAATACACATTTAGGTACTTACGGCATAGTGAACATATTAATCACAAATTTGTAAAAACGAAATAAAAGTGGACCAATTTTTTTTAAATAACAAAACCTATTAGTCTATTAGGGTAAATCTGATTTTTTCCAGGTGTTATGTACCGGTTAACTCTGTCAGCCATAATTTAAGAGTTGGAACTTCTTTTTTCTTCCAAAACAAAAGCATAATTGTTTTGGCAGAGATCAATCATATGAAACAAACTGTTGTTGTACCCGTGTAAGTCTCAAAAATTCTTCAGAAGCTCCAAATATAATTAATATAGGATCTGGTTCAATAGGAATGTCTAATTTAATTGAAAAAACTTGAAATGTTTTGTTCCAGAAACTCTGTAATTTGGGACACATAACATAGGAATGAGACAAGATGGAATCTAAAAACTGACATTTGTCACACACTGGTGACACTTCTGGAAATATTTTATTCAATTTACACTTTGAATAAAACTTAAACTGAATGAGACAATGTCTTGCATTAATGGAACCTCAGGACTATTTCATTTTGTGATGACTTTAATTTATGCAATGTAATTGATTCTTAAATGTCTTACCCTCAAGTTTATTTCATGTTCTTTATTATTATTATTTTTCTTTCTTTCTTCCCCTTTCTCTTGTATTTCAAAATAACATATTTTGTGTTCAATGGTGAAAAAGTTCATTTTTTTAACTCAGACATTTAAAAAGAATATATTTTAAAAGCAGTAAACACAATACCGTCATACCGTGATATTTTTATCAAAGGTTATCATACCGTCAGAATCTTATACCGGCCCATGCCTACTGTGTAAATTAGCTGAATAATGATACAGTGCACTTGATACACTGCACTTTCCACCAAATCAGTATTACTGTATGATCCAGTTCAGTAAAACACCATGGTTCGCTGAAATGATTCAGACCTCTAGTCACTAATTGCATGAACTCCATGGGTTTAAAGTTCACTCTGAGAGGTTATATAAATGCATGTTTAGCGGTTTAATGTGTGTTAAGGGTAAATACAATGCAGGGAAACCCGTGGTACTTCATGGTGTAATGCCATCCACATGAATCAGGTTTTAAGCAAATATTTCCAGCAGATTATTAGTGCTTCCTAATGCTCTATTCATTGCATTTAGATGCAGAGCACATTTTTACCCCTCATTAGAGCTTTACAGTTACGCATTTCTGCTTAAAAATGTTATACAAGATTACAATCAAGCACTGTAGTTTTTTTGTGCTTGAATTTGTTTTCTGCAGTGGCCGGTTGAACTTTAGTTACCCATAATTATGCAAAGTTAATTGCTCATTATTGTGGGAATGTGGTTTTAGAACCCAAAAGCCTTCTTCGTTTATTCATAGCGATCTCAAAAACAATTCCACATCTCCCATTAAAACTGTGCTGCATTTGCAGTCAATGATATAATAAGAGATTTTTTTTAATGTTTTACAGTCACTAGATCCTAAGGATGAACCAACAACTTCATCTGTGTCAGTTGAGACTGAAAAGGAAAACTCAAGCCATGATATTGAGATAAGCAGAAAAGATGTTTCCCAAAAGGCTGAACGGGTGCAGCAACTGTGTCGCTTCTACTCTCAGGGCAGGCGATGCTATTATGGAAAAAGGTGCCACTTTCTTCATCAGAGAGCTTCAGGTGCACCAAAAGATGGAGAAAATGGTACATCTCATAAGGAGAAAGAAGCAAAAGAGTCACAGCAACAGTCAAGTGAAACCAGCCAATCGACTACAGAAGATCTTCCACCTCCATCCAACCATAAACCTGCTCCTGTGAGGCAACAGAGAGCCAGAAGACCCTGTCGCTACTTCCTCTCTGGGTTTTGTGCAATGGAGGATCGGTGTCGTTTTTTGCATCCACAAGAGTTTCCGTTAGTGGACGACAAACATCAGGGTCCGAAAGAGAGGAGCAGCTTCAGGCCTTCAGCTCCAGCTGCGCGTCCTGCTAAAAGTCACGAGCAGGTCAAACTGGCTGAGCTCACAGAAGAAGTCTGCAAGCAGTTGCGAAAAACGGAGATCGCTCAGCTGATGAAGAGATTCCCCAAAGACAAGCTCATCATCCAGGAGCGAGAAGATGGACAGCTCACTTATTACAGAGTCACGGTTGAAGCCACCGATCCTGACTGGGTAAACACTAATTTACTAAACAGTTAGCGAAGATTAGCATTAGCCTGCAGTCCTATATATGCACCAAGGGGATTGGAAAACTCTGTGGGTGATTCAACCGATTAAATGAAAGAACACAGACTTCCATAATGACCAATGAGATCTATCAAGTGCAGAACAAATTTTAGGTTCATTCATGCTATTTATCGCGATTACAGTCAATTTGAAATAGGGTCATATGGGTTTTTGAAAACTGAATTATACTAGTTTTTCTAACATAAACAGTCATTTTTGACAAACTTTACATGAGATCTGCTTACTTCATGTCTGTCACGTTGCTGTTTATCTGACGCATGATTGAGGCACACTCTGACAGGCACGTGCAGGAATGGTGGGTGGGCAGAACTAGCATTAAAGGCACAGGCCACAAAAACAGCTTGTTTTCAGAGCAGAAAATTCCAATATATTGAAAGGTAAAATAAATAATCCGATGGGTGTTTTGAGCTGAAACTTTACAGACACATTTTAGAGACACAAAAGACTTATCTTAAATCTTGAAAAAAAGAGTAAAATAGGTGCCCTTTAAAACGAGAACAAATGTGTCAAACATAGAATACAGTTTAAAATAGGTTGATTTCTCTTAACTAAAAAGCCGCTATTTCTTTTTGTTTTAATCATAAACTACATCCACATTTTATTTTGTAGATTTGCTTTTCAAGCAAATGTTTCTTTAGACATTTGCACAAAAAAAGTGAAGAATCAATCATTTTGCAGTGTAGTTAGAAAGTAAGGCAATTAAGACAAGGCAAGTTTGTTTATAGAACATTTCATACACAGTGGCAATTCAAAGTGCTTTACATGAACAGAAATAAAATTAAAGTATAAGAAAATAAAATCAAATAATAAAAAACTGATAAAAACAGATTAAAGTGGAGTAAAATATTTCCATATTCTACGGGATCATTTATTGACAGCTTAATATATTATTTTTTTAGTTACATAGTTAATTAGTTTATTAAAATGAATTAAAGGTAATAGAAATCAGTATAATTTTCTTTCTTGTTTTTCAGTGATTACAGAGATAAGCAATCATGTACCAAAGTTCTGGATAGGATTAATGGAATGGAATTACGAAGCACTGAAGTGTTTGCCAGTATTTAATATTGGTATCATTCAGCTAATTGTGCAAATCAAAATGGAAGAAGATCAAGAAGGGATTACTTTTGTATTATGCTACTTTGCAAAACTTATTTAAAGTTATTGGATGTTACTCAAATCTGGATGGACTTTAGTAAGGTTTTTAAACAATGTAGATGTTTATTTAGCCTAATCATTTTAAAGTCCTTGCAAAATTCCCATGCTTTTGGGGTTGATAAGATTCTTTTTAATGTTTTTGAAAGAAGTCCATTATGCTCGCTAAAGCTTTGTTTATTTGATCAGAATAAAAGACACTAGTGTGAAATATTATTAAAGTAATGTTATTATAAAATTCACTGTGTTCTATTTTAGTATATTTTGTAAATGTAATTTATTTCTGGCACACAATCCTTTGGATTTCAACATGAAGCATTTCAACATGCTGACTTGCTCCTCAAGAAACGTCTCTATTTATTATCAATGATGAAATCAATTCTTCTACATTTTCAGGATTATTTGTTGAAAAAATAATTCAAATGATAAACATATTTTTTTTAAATTGAAAACCTTCATAACATAAAAATCTCATTATTTTAACTTTAAGCTGAACATATGGCCCTTATCGGCATCATAAAATGGACTAACCCCAATATGCATGTTCCAAATAGAACTGATATCTCCGTGTTACAAAATCATATAGCTGACATGCTGTTTAGAGTTATGGTATCATCATGTATCACCATATTCTGATAAAGCCTAAAGCTTTACTGATAATGTCAGTTATTAACTTTTTTACATTACCTTGTCCTTTGTTCCTGTATACTTTTTTAACAACAGATCCTTTTGTGGAGATCCCTGGGGTATGAATAATTCTTGACTGTGTATAAACAGCAAGTAAAATAAGTATTAAACACATAAAGCAGTGGTTCTCAACTGGTTTGGCCACGGGACCCACATTTTTACATGGTCATCAAGCCGCGACCCAAATTTTTAGGAACTGTAATATAATTTTAGTAATTATAATTATTTTGTATTTATTTGTTAACCTACACAAGTATAGTGACAGAAAAATCATGAGAAAATCAGCAAGACTTACAAATAATCAATATTTTATTGCAGACAATTAACAAAATGTATCAAATTATAGGAATATTACTAAAAACAACAAATACTGTAAACAGTGTTTAGGGCAAGGAAAGGTTCAGTTACCATGAACAAAACTGAACTGTTAATAAAACATTAACACTGATCCTGTTGAACAGAACAAACAAGCACATTGTAAAATGATTAAAATAATCATAACCATTTTTACATCTAATATGACAGTAATAATAAACATATGTTTCACCTAACAGTAATTTGGGAAGCTAATAACTGAAGATAACTGAGGATGTGTTTTACTCCTGATAAGAGTGACTCATGGGTAGGGCCAGACGGAATCTGCGGGCATTTTTTGCTATTTCTGCGGAGTATTTCGTTAAAAATCTGCGGATTTATGCGGAATGATTTTTGGAGTATCATAACTAAAACCTTAATAAAATTTTCAACTTTTATTTAATGTTTACAATGTGAATCCAATTAGATCCACTTTATTTGGTAAACAAAGCAAGTCTCTCGTATAAAATCTCTACTAAAAGACAGAAAATATGACTTTACAAACTGTATTGTAAATAAATCATATGAATATTTTCATATTAGTCAGTATTTTTACTGAAATTAATTTGAAAACTGAATAAATCTAAATTTACACACATTTACACCAGTAAGTAAACAGAATCAATGATGGGCTAAAAATCTGCGGAATTCTGCACGCGCAGATTCCGTGTGGGCCTACTCAAGGGTGATGGTAGACAGTGCTACCCGAAGATCGTGCTCTGTCTAACCTGTTCCTTTACTTTGACTTAAGCTGCACCAAGGAAGAGAAGCCCCTTTCACACAAATACGTAGTACTTCACTGAATTTCTTTTTCAGCGTCTTATCACATGACAGCTCCACCAGCTGACTCTCTATGTTGGTCGGCAACGTGACGCTTTTCACGTTGATTCCAAAGGGATCGGTTGTCGTGCGCGCATTTCAAAATAAAAGTCTGCTATAAGCAACGTAAGTTAAAAATTAAACTTTTATTGTTCTTTTGACCACACACTCCGCGACCCACTGAAAATGTTCCTGCGACCCACCAGTTGAGAAACACTGACATAAAGGACGGGTGGTGTAAAAAGGCATTGAAAGCCCTGACTTCAGCTGAAATCTCTTAGTAGTTATTCAGCAATTAACAAATTAACATTAGCTACTTCAGTCACCTACTGTACGTTACTAGATGACAAAGAGGGAGGACATTTAAGCAAGACTATGAACCCAAACACAGTAAAGATAATAAAGCTGCTAGAATGGCCTAGGCAGGGGGCGGCACGGTGGCTCAGTGGTTAGCGCTGTCGCCTCACAGAAAGAGGGTCGCTGGTTTGAGTCCTGGCTGGGCCAGTTGGCATTTCTGTGTTCAGAGTTTGCATGTTCTCCCCATGTTCGTGTGGGTTTCCTCCGGGAGCTCTGGTTTCCCCCACAATCCAAAGACAAGCAGTAGGTGAATTGAAAAGACTAAATTGTGCATAGTGAGTGTGAATGAGTGTGTATGGGTGTTTCCCAGTACTGGGTTGCGAATGACAGGGCGTTTGCTGGGTAAATTCTAATCTTGGAATAGTTGGCGGTTCATTCCGGTGTAGAGACCTCTGAAATAGAGACTAAGCTGACGGAAAATTAAAGATTGGCCAATTACCTAACCTAAATTCAAGAGAAAATAAAAACTAAATATCAGAGTTGATAGAAGAGACCAAGGATTTCTATGTAAGGTTTAGGTCAGGACTCTGTGCTGGCCATTTCTGTATTTTTGATTTATGATTTCTCTGTTTTGTAGCCATTTGACCTCAATGAAGTGGACATCATGGTCAGCTTTCCTGAGAGTTACCCTCAAGAGGTTTGGACGTTTGACATTTTTCAGATTTATCTATTAAATGTACATTATAGTGTTGTTAATGAAAGCTAATGTATCACAGGTTTTCACTGTGGATGTTCCTGAGGACCAGAACTTACCATCACTAATGGGAAGGTGAGAAGGCATGTTGCAGTTCTGAATTGCACATGGGAATGTAGACTAAAATCAGCAACTTTATGCTTCTTATGCTTTATTTTATGCTTCGCCAATGCAGACACGTTCAGAAGGCCTCAGAGGAATGGCTGAGGGCTAAACATGCTACCAATCAGCTGATGGGGAGGGTTGAGCTGCTTTTCAGGCCCTACTTGCGCTGGCTGGACCGCAGTATGGAGAAACTGTTCACTGATGGAGCCAGGCAGGTGAGAATATAAACTAGCCAATCAGGATGCTCCAGTTATAACAAAAAATCATCGGATGATCATTAACCAAACTCAGATTAACCCAGAACTTGATGTAGTTGTTTCCTTCATTGTGTTGTTTACTTTATAGCAGAATTCCTATCATATTTCAGTCAAGGTTGAGAATTTAAAGGGATAGATCACCCAAAAAATGTAAAAGAAAAATGCACTCACTACAGGGCTCAACAAAAAGGACTGCCCGATGGCCCGGGGTCAGTGTGAGAGACGCTCGGGACAGTAGACAGGATCATTACTGGCCCAATCCGGCCAGTGCTGCTTTGTCACTAAAATTTAATTTACCTGCGACTTATTGTCAATTGTGTGCAAATACAGTCTTAGAATCAAGAAAGTTTGTGCTTTTAAGCCTTTAAATGCTACCTTCTCTGTGATGTCGTAAACACCATATTGCCTTTTCGATTATGTAGGGAGCAACACGACTAAAATAAATACATAAATCAAGTGATGTTTTGCACAGTTTGCTATCAGTTTGGCAAGTCAGCCCCCTTTTGTTAAATAATTTAGAACTGCAATATAACACCGGCACGTTTTTCAAACCGCTCTTTTTGTTTTGCTTATTACACATTTATTAACATTTTAATAATATGTAAATTCTAGATTCACAGATGTTAGTTTTGACACATTATTTAAAATATGTGGCTATAGAATGCTATTAACTTCTTTTTTTGGTGGGGCCAGTGACCGTTTTGACAAGGCAAGTAAATATCTAAACTACTGGCCCGATCAGACCACTAGAAAAAATCTTTAGCGTTAAACCCTGCGCTATTTACTCACCCTCAAGTGGTTATAAACATTTATGAGTTACGTACTACAGTTGAACACACAAAAAGATATTTCAAGAAACCTGTAACCATTTATATCCTTAGTAGGATAAACACATACTGTGTAGGTGAATGGCTACAGATTTCGAACATTCTTCAAAATATCTTTGTTTGTGTGTAACAGAAGAAAAAAAAAACCAAACAGGTCTGGAACAAGTGAATGGACAGTAAATGATGACAGATTTTTCATTTCAGCTATCCCTTAAACTCATACATTACAGTGGCATGTGACAAATATTTGGCCAATAAAGATGTGTTCTCATTTGTAGCTTAGTCCTCTTGCTCCTCCTGGTACAGTTCACTAAGGGTTCACACTTTGACATCTAAGACCAAAACTAAAGATATAAAACCAACTTCAAAAGCAATGCTGTGTAGGAATAAACATGTTTGTTTAATGTACGTGAATATGTAGACATTTCATTGGTTCAGAGGTCATGACGAGCTTATATTAAATGTGTTGAGTCAAACCAGCACCAAAAAACTCTATAATCACACACAAATGAGGATCTGTTGCAAGGAGACACCTGAACTTAACTGTAATGGGCAACATTGAATATAAAGATGAAAAAAAAAAAAGGTTTTCTTGAGCATTCTGAGATTTTATCATGGCAACGGGATACTATGTCCTGTTTTTAGTTCATGATTTTAGTGGTGTCCCATTTCCTAGGGGTACATTTTGAAGCCCTTCCCCACTCATACTCTGTTTCAAGGGCTAAGAGGAGAGGTACAAATATAGAATTGGGATTGGGCCTTTGTTACTTAGCTCAAACATGCACATGAAAATTGGAAAACACTGGCATGCTGGGAAAACATCATCAGCTTGACAACATACAAATTCTCATCACGCCTACAAATACAGAAAAGCACTATAAATGGCACAGACCACAACTGAAATGTTTTAGGTGAACCCAGATGTGATGAACCAGTGCTTCCTGTTTAGTTCAGGTTTTTTGTTTATTTTAACATCATGGTCGTACACTTCCTTCTTGTTTGTACATTTTTGTTCTGAGGGTAACTCCTGCTGATATGGCATTCAAATGACATTTCATTTAAAATGAATGCTGTTATCTGACAAATGCTATTTGTCATATTATTAGGGCTGAAAATGATACTGTATGATCAAGACATTAAAATAAACAAAAAACTCGTATGCCTGATAACGCTGCTGACTGTAAACAGCAAACAACTGGGTTTACGTTTCAGTATTTGCATGTGCTGTGAGAATTTGCATGGACGTGTGTTGACATTGATAAAGTTTTTTTTTATTATTATTATTCTTTGCATGTTTGTTCATATTTCACCAAAGGTGATTTGGAAATGGACAGACGCACATTTTTAGAGAACTTTTTCTGCTTGCTTGGTGTGCACTGTGGTTAAATAAAAAGCATACAAAAAAATAAGGTGTCAATACACACTAAAGCATGGTTTACATCAGTGGTTCTCAACTGGTTTGGCCACGGGACCCACATTTTTACATGGTCATCAAGCGGCGACCCCAATTTTTAGGAACTGTAATATAATTTTAGGAATTATAATTAATTTGTATTTATTTGTTAACATACACAAGTAGTGACAGAAAAATCATGAGAAAATCAGCAAGACTTACAAATAATCAATATTTTATTGCTGACATTTAACAAAATGTATCAAATTATAGAAATATTACAAAGTAAAAACGACAAACACTGTAAACAGCGGTTAGGGTAAGGAAAGGTTGTTACCATAAACAAAACTGAACTGTTAATAAAACATGAACACTGATCCTGTTGAACAGAACAAACCAGCAAAATGTAAAATGATTAAAATAATCATAACCATTTTTACATCTAATATGACAGCAATTATAAACATATGTTTCACCTAACAGTAATTTGGGAAGATAATGAGATAACTGAGGATGTGCTTTACTGATGTGATAAGAGTTTTAAAGTCTGGAGTGATGGTAGACATTGCTACTCGAAGATCGTGCTCTATGTAAAACCTGTTCCTTCGCTTGGAGTCAAACTGCACCAAGGAAGCCACTTTCATACAAATACAAAGTTCTGAATTGGATGGGTTGGATCGCACTCTCAGATCGCGAAAACTGGGAGAGGCTTACTTCACTGAATTTTGAAGTCTTATCACATGACGCTTTCCACGTCGATTCCAAAGGGATCGGTTGTCGTGCGCGCATTTCAAAATAAAAGTCCGGTATACGCAAAACAAGTTAAAAATGAAACTTTTGTAGTTTTTTTGACCACACACTCCGCGACCCACTGAAAATGTTCCTGCGACCCACTTTTGGGTCGCGACCCACCAGTTGAGAAACACTGGTTTACATCCTATTTGTTAAACAGAGCAAAAGGACCATTTTCTAATAATAGGACCCTGGACCTTATGTTGGATGGGTTTATTTGTAGCAATAGCCAAATTATTTTAATTTTATGACAAAAATCATTGGAGTATTAATGTCCATGAAGATATTTTGTAAATTTTTTCTTTTGTAAATATATTAAAAGCCTAATTTTGTTAGTAAAATGCCTTGCTAAGCACTTAATTTGGACAACTTTAAAAGTGCTTTCCACAGAATATATAGTTGCATCTTGGCCAAATATTGTCCTAACAAACTATACACTAAAAAAACTAGTTTATTCAGTTTTCTGGCCATGCATAAATCTTAATTTCCAAACATTTACCATTTAACTTGTTTTGTGGTTCATGATCACAAATGTGTTTTCTTCATAATTTTTTTTTTTTGGATGTCTCTTTTTTTTGTTATTGTAGAACAAATAATATCTAAATCAATTGTACATGTAGTTTTTATGTGCATGTTAAGATTGTATGCATCTCTTTTTTTTCCCCCCAAAATGGGCATAAAAGTATGTTGATTTACTTTGAAACTATATTATGAACAGATCTGACTATCAATCTGTTTTTCATCTCTCTCTTCAGCTGAAAAAAGACATTGACCTGGAGAAAGCTGGAATACAGTTTGTCCCCTATGAGCAACTCAAGGTCACGGTTTTCAAGAGCACGTCTAAGAAAGCAAACACTCCTGAGCGTATAGTGTCACTCTCTATGGCCTCAGGAGAAGAGCTGGAGGAGGAAGAAGAGCATGATGAGGGTGGAGAAGAGGAGGAGGAAGGTGATGAAGAGGCTCTTGATTGTGATGGAGAGGAGGGTAGTCAGCAGGTGGAGAACATTAAAACCAGGGAGCGGCGAAGAGGCACTGAAATCAAACTGCTGGGTCTGAGACTGAGTGAACAAACGGCTACTGTGGCGGCCAGACAGATCTCAGTGTCCCTGAAGTGCAACAGGTGATTACAGTCCTGCTTTTAACTACAAACATTTTATAATGAGACTTGCAGATGTTAATGAGTATGCTGGTCTTTTTAAAATACTGTTTCAATTTAATGTGTCTTTGATAGTCATAAGAGGTGAAGACCGATTTTTATAAAGGGTTAGTTCCAAGAGCGTAAATCTCATTTAACACAAGGGGGGGACAATAAATATAAAATTTCCCTTGAGCGATTTTTTTTTTTGGAGGGGGACACAAATAATACAATCAAATTGTACTTATACAGATATGTTCCCACAGTTAAACACTTTGGTTCTATCGTTATTATTGCAGCATGGAGAAAGCGTCATTATGGTTATTTTCAAATTTTTTCTCAGGTTCAATGACAGCAGATTTTTCTTCAGATTATTTATGTTGTGTACGGTCAACAGACTGACTCCTGAAGCAGAAGAAATGCAGGAAAAAAAAATTTCTAAACACTTAATAACTTACTTGTTTACATTACATTTGTAAATCAACAGATCATACTTTAAATATGTGAGCCTGTGATGTTCATCTGCTAAACAGCCCCAACACTAAAAATATTAAAGAAGTTGCTCATCTGAATAAAAACTCTTGTCATTATCCCTTCACCCCCTTACCTGACACTGTTCATCTGACTGACCCTGCTCTGCTGTCCCTCAATATTTTCCTTCTCCTTTGCCTGTGATTGACATTAGTATTTAATTAGTAGTATTATTAGTATAAGTATTTTATCATTGTGACATTAGCATGTTGCACTTTGCAACAAGCTAACACTAACATTAACTAGGTAATATTTCAATCGCTAATATAGCAGACATGGAATATACATTGGTAATCAGCATTTTTACCACAAATAATTGATGAATGAGTCTGGATCAACAACATTAAAGATAATCGCTTTATTTAAAGTGAATAAAGTATCCTCCTTACTGGCGATCATCTAGAACCGAGCCGCTGCCACACACCTGACTTGTGTGTGTGCGCATAGTCGGAGAGATGAACCCAGGAAAGTAGACCAAAGCACTGTCAGGAAGAGGAGGGGGAACTCAACAGTTTCTAAACGCATTTTAAATTCGAAATGCTTTTTTTTTTCTTCTACAAATACAATTATTTTAGGTATAGATATACAAAGTGCAATTTTTTTTTAAACTTTTTTTTTTGGGAGGGGGGACAACCCTTGGATGGAAGGGGACATGTCCCCCCTGTCCCCCCCGGGATTGACGCCCCTGGTTAGTTCACCCCAAATGAAAATTCGGTTATTAATTACTTTACCTCATGAGGTTCCAATCCCATGAGACCTTCATAATTATTGAGAACAGAAGTAAAGATATGTTAGATTAAATCTGAGAGCTCTCCCAACCTCCATAGGCAGCAATTATCCTGAGACGTTCAAAGTCCAAAAAAAAAGAACAATAAAATTGTCAAAATATTCCATGTGACTTCAGTGGCTAAACTGTAATTATACGAGGCTCCAAGAAAACTTTTGTACTACAAAACTGTAAACAAACAAAAAAACTTTGTTCTACTTTGTCTTTTCTTCCATGTCAGGTATTGAATATAAAGCTTTTCAAAGCTTCTAATCTGAACAATTGACCAATTTTTTCTGAGCCTACTAGGGACACCTGCTGGCCAAACCCGTTTCATGCAGCAAAAACTCTAAAACTTAAAAAAGCTGTCAAACACACTTCAAATGCATTTATAATTTAATATCATTAAATATGAAGTGCCATTGCGTTCTTTCATAAATTTTAAATGCTTATATTTTCTGTTCCATTATGGGCTCTTCTAAACAATTGAACAAGGGTTTATCTAATACTGTTTTTTTTGTGTGCAAATGTCTCATTAAAACATCAGTAAGCATTTCACTGCATAACTGTGTATGTGACAAATAAAATGTGAATTTGAATAAAGCCATTAGGCTGATTTGAAAAAAAAAAATCAGTTATTTGCCACTGGAGGGCAATCTGAATGAACCCACATGATTTGTGTGGATTTGTTTCAAAGCAGTAATGACATAAGGAACCCCGTTTATGGAAATCATGTGACCTTGCCAATTTGATTTGGGCTCTGAACCACTTATTTGAAACAAAAGGTTTGTAAAGGTTTCAAAACTTCATGGCACAGTGCTTCGAAAGCAGCTATCACTACTATAAAGAGCTCCTGGATGTCATTTAAAATATCTTCATTTGTGTTCTGAAGATGAATGAAGGAGTCAGGGGATTAGAATGAGACTATGGAGTTATTTATAATGGATTTTTTATTTTGGGGTGAATTAATGCTTTAAGGCCTGTTCACACCAAACACCATAGAGGGTTTGTACCTAATTTAAGATTTTATTTACTTATTTGTTTATTTTATTGATTAAACAATGGAGTACAGAGTTATACATAAAACAGTTTACAATTAACAACAAAAATTATCATGTACATAAAATGTTTTTTCAGCAGTTTAGATCTTAAGAGCTTTTCAGAAACTTAAATCAATAAAAAAAGGTTTACAGTTAAAGTCAGCATACATTTAGTTTTGTGAATGTGGTACTTTGCAAATGACATGAGGATTTTAGTTATTTTGGCCAATGCCAGTAATCCAGAGTTGCAATCCATAAATAAACCAGTTTTATCAGTTACAGTGCTTCCCATATGTTTGAAATATACTTGCGGTGGTAGCCGTTTTGAAACACACCATTTACCTACATCATATAAACAGTTAACTATATGTGACGAACAAAGCATAATTAATTTTTAACAATAATTTTATTTATTATTACTTTCAAGTTCGAAGCAAACTTGAACGCTAAAGCATTTTAGATATAAAATATCCTTTGTACTATAGCCTAATCACATAATCTAATTGTTAAAATATACAGCAGATGAGAAATAAATTATGGAAGGAATTACCGACAATAAAGGAATACAGACCGAAAAAAAAAAGGAATTACTGACAATGTCTCTAAAAATGATAATCATTACAAGATTAAAACCTGTATATTATTTAAATAAGTCAAATGGTTGATTAACCTTTACTAGGGCCACACGGATTAGCCCATCATTGATTCTATTTATTTACTGGTGTAAATGTGTGTAAATTTATTCAGTTTTTAAATTAATTTCAGTAATAATATTGACTAACATGAAAATATTGTGATTTATTGTGATTTATTTACAATACAGTTTGCAAAGTACTATTTTCAGTGTTTTAGTAGTTTTTTTATATGAGAGATTTGCTTTGTTTACTAAATAAAGTGGATCTAATTAGATTTGCATTGTAAACATTCAATAAATGTTAAAAAGGTATTATTTTTTATTTCATATATTAAGGTTTTAGTTATGATACTCCCAAAATCATTCCGCATGAACCCGCAGATTTTAAACAAAATACTCTGCAGAAATAGCCAAAAATGTTCGCAGATTCCATCTGGCCCTAAACTAATGGTATACTGTACATACATTTTGCAGCCCGTTTTGACCAGTCATATTTGGTCCTCTTTGAGTATTTAGTTTTTCTGTAGTTGTTTAGATTCAAGAATGAATTATTGAATGTTTTTCTTGCTCTCGCGACTGTGCTCACAGTCAGATGTGAAGCCAAACAAAAGTAGGCTTAAGTAAAAAGGTAATGCAAAAATGCATACGATTAATAAACGAGCAAAAAACGAATACCGGACATTTTAGGAAATTTAGAAATCCCGGCCTGGGTCTGCAATTTCTGGGTCTCCAGAGCATGTGAGACTGTCTGTGGGTGTGTTGACAGGTCTCACGCACACAGAATGAAACGGGTAAACGACAGAAGTCGGATACAATATAGTGTAAAAAGATGATGATAATAATAGTAAAAAAAAGTGTCATTAAATATACTTGGGCAGCCGTTAATATACCGGGGTGGCGTGCCCAAGTAAAGTATATGCATGGGAAGCACTGAGTTATATTGAAAATTTTGTTGTACAAATTAATAAGGAAGCTTGGGACCAAAAAACTATTTTGACCTAAGTCGAGATTTATGTTTGATTTACGTTATGAATCAAAACATAAAAGGAGAAAAGGTATATGTAAGCGTTGTATTGAAACAACTCTTTATATTTTTCAAAACAACTATACACAGAATTATGGGATCAGAAAAATATCAATCTGTAAACAGTAATTCTACTCTAAATGAGGAAAATAATCAGCTGCAGCTGTCTGTCTGACTGTCTTGTTGGGAAGGCCAGTGAGAAGTCCGTTACAGTAATCCACCCTGCTGCTGATAAAAGCATGAACGAGTTTCTCTAAGTCCTTGCTGGAAACAAAGCATCTAATTCTTGCAATGTTTATGAGAAGATATTATGCTGATTTACTTGTGTAGTGTAAACTATCCATGTGCTTCTCTTTGTAGGTGTAAAGTGGACGCTGACCTGACCCTGAATGGACATGTGACCTGTACTGCTCAGTGTGAGAAATGTGGAGCAGACATCAGAGCTGCCTTCAGGCCCAGTATGCTACACCACTACAGCGACGTTTTAGGCTATCTGGACCTACACGCAGCTGTTCCTGTAGATCTGGTACTGCAGGACTCTCAGTTCAGTGTGGGCTGCCTCAACTGCAACAAGGAGGATACAATTCAGGTCTGGCTTAGATAAATCTATATACTGTACATTACTGTTCAATTTTTGTGGCTAATATGATTTTAAAGGGATTGGTCACACAAAAATACAACACAAAAGATTTATTCACAGATTACTCACCCTCAAGTGCTTTCAAAAGTTTTTGGTTCTTCTATTGAACACAGAAAAGGCCTTTATTAATAATATTAGTCGCCATTGACAAATATTATAGATGATTCCAGCCTTTCCACAAAATATATTCTGTACCATACAATCTCAGGGATGTCCAGAACAAGGATAAAAAAATGACAGATTTTCCTTTTTGGGGTGAACTGTCCTTTTAAAAGTGATCAAAAGTGACAGTAAAATGTTTATTTTGAATACTTCAAATAATTTCTTTCTTTTCATCAAAGAAACAAATGTATAATGGCCTCAGCAAATATTAAGCAGTATCTTAAAAATATATATTAAAAAAGGGGTTTATTTTTATTTTAAAAAAAATTATTAAAACTTATTTTTATTAGAAAATAGAACATTACATAGAATGCAATACATTGTAAAAGTTTTTTTTTTCATGTTAGTCCTTAAGTTTCTAGCTACCAAAATGGTTGTAAATACAAAAGAGAAAAAAATAAAAAGATATATAAAATATATTTGTATATGCACACCTATGCATACACACACAGACACCTATACTCATATATACTTGTATATAAACATACTAAAATATTTGAATAATAATAATGATTTTAATAAAGAATTAAAAGAATAATAAATAAATAAATGAATGAATAAATGAATGAATAAATAAATAAAAAGGAGGGGGGAATTAGATAAGGTGGGGAGAGAAAGGAGTAGCCTTGAACATAACAGTGTTGCCCATTATTGAAGAATTTAAAAAAAGGGGTTTTTAATCAGCAAACGTGAATATTTTAATCATTTCAAAGAACAGAGAATCGTCACAGAAATAAAATAATGATATTTTAAGTGCTGTATTTCTGTATATCATTTATATATCAACTGCTTCTGTTGTACAGTAAACCTTAGAGGAAAAAAAAAAAGAATCGCATATGTATATAATTGTTAACATTTTTAACACATTAACTTTCTACAGTCATCCACTGTCAAATAAAAAACAAACATCTCTTTTATATATTTCTAAATGTATTCCTTTCTGGAAGATTTGTCAGAAAATGAAAAGGGAAGAGAATTGAAATTTAATGTCAGGTTTTGATTTTTTGTTTTATTTCTATAGAATCTGACCTATGGCCAAAACTGGGAGCAGAACTGCCAACATTGTCATTTCAAACTCAGCATATTTGTGGAGGCGACACGTTTTCAATTTATTCAGCCGGAGACCAAAAATCAGACAGGTCAGATTCTTGTCCTTCATCCTCATTGATTGTGTACATGTCTCGTTTTTTTGTACACTGAATGCCCTGTGTGCAGAGTTAGTCTCGCTGTGAGGGATTACTTACCGCCAGCATCTGGTTTCCCATTGAAGATTAACAGGGACAAATAGTGTTGGTCTGGATGCCCCAAATTCACTGGCACAGTGACCTGGAGGGCAAAACATTCAAAAAAACCGCAACACAGTTCTGTTGAGCCACACATATTCATATCACCTCTCATGAGAAGAAAAACAAAAATATGCAAACAAACAGGTTTTGGACACCTTCAATCAGTATGTAGCATGTGCTGAAACATTGCGTGTGTCATAGAAAAAAAAAATTATTCATACCCTGGGGCTGTAGAATGCTTGATTCCGATTGGCTGATAAACATTTTAAGCTACGGTATGTACTTTTGTTTTGGAAAGTTCTTCCAGGCAGTTCTTGAACCACGTTACAGCTCAAATTACTACACTCAATCACTAAAGCTGTCAAAAATCAAGTTAAAACTTGTTTTTGGCTGCTTCTAAAGCTTAAGATCGGTTAAAAAAACTTTTTTTTTTTTTATTTCATCTGCAACTGCATCACAAAACTCATCATCCGTCCGCCGTCCATCCGCACCAACATTTTTGACCAATTTTTAAAACCGCACCCGCCCGTCATCTGCTGATTGGGCTCTTTATTTGAATGGCTTATTCCTTTTTATTATTAAACGAATGTTTCTTTATTGATTATTAGAGAATAGAGAATGACTTTAATGTAAACATGTAGTTAATCCAAACTTGCAAGCCAAATCCAGCATTAATTGGCGACGCTTGGAAGTGACGCTAAACGATATGAGGACGTGTCTTTTTACTTGATTCCATTCCTCGGTCCTTGAGTCTTTTCCTTGCGTCCTTCCCTCGCATCCTGGAGGGGTGGAGCTAAGACACAAGGAAAGAAAGCAAGGAAAGGAAACGAGGATCCACAAATAAGAAATGAGAAGCACCCTATAAAGCTCTCAGAATATCAGCAGTGAACTCCGATCGGCGCACAGGGACAAAAATAAATAAATAGCCTAAATTAAACGCACTGTATTGTACAATTTTTTGGTACAACCGCCCGCCACCCGCCCGAATTTTATCCGCAGTTTATTCGCGTGACCGCCAACCGCGCATCTCTAGTACATGATGTGCCGTGCACGACAATTGGAACTATCGCACAGACACAGACAGCCGCCGACTTGTGGTGCCGGTGTGCGTACCCTGATAGAGATCTGTGTTTACAATTCTAAAATGCATGGCAATGCGTGGCATGGTGCATCCGGTGTGTGAGCCCTTAAGGGAACATTTGCTTACTTCAATAGTAACCATCAAAAATGGCTAATGTCAAAAAAACGTACATCTACACACAAACATCTATATTTTTTAGACCAGCTGTTAGTAATGGATTGCACAGTATAGTGGGATATTAAAGGACACATCTATGCTGAATTCAGAATTCTATCAGAAGAAGCCTCGGGAAACTGGAAGAGGTGTGAACATAGCTTGATGCCCTTGGAACACTACCTCAGCCAATATTTTTGAGCTTTCGGACGCAGCTTCCAATTAAGATCCATAAGAAGCTAGTTCTGCACACAGGAGCTGTTTGAGAACAAAAACCTTAACATTTCTTTTTAATATACACCATCTGAATAAGACCTTTAGGTGTGGTAACCATAATATAAGCAGGATTATTGGCTCCGGTTCGTCAGATTATAATATAATGCACACTCATGGTGTAACAGCCACCCCTCTTCATGTCATGGTTTCATCACCACCTCAGTTGTGCGTTATTTTCTGATAATTCAATGGCTTGTCATCAGTTATTCCCTGCGTACTGAATTTACAGGTGCAGCTGGTCAATATCCCCGACGTTACAGAGACCCCGCAGTTCAGCAGGGAAAACCTCTACCCGATAAAGGTGCCTGCAAGCATTTCAAACAAAGTCACCGGTGGCTAAGGTAAACATCAGAACAACGAGAGGGTCTATAAGAGGTTTATTTTCTTGCTGTGTGTACCACATGTTGTATTTGACCTACAAAATGCCCTTGGCTCAGATTTAAGACCACCATCTTGTAATATTGGTCTGTCCTTCCAGATTTCCATGCTGTGGTCGGGCATACCCGTGTGACGCATGCCATGATGAAGATCAGGACCATTTGATGGAGCTGGCCACCAGAATGATCTGCGGTTACTGTGCCAAAGAGCAGGTCAGCGACAGAAACTCCCTCAGACCGACTGAAGCAGGATTATATTCACCTCAATCCCCCTTAACCCAGATATTCCGTTGAAATTAGACGCCAGTTAGGCAGGTTTTCCCGCTCGTTAAACCTTTGGAAATATTACAACACTCAGGTGCTACACTTGGAATTTGACCCATATTTTGCATAAACTAAAACATAAGACATTTGCTGCAAAAGAAAGGACAAAGCATCTCATGTGGTTTTGAGGCAAACCATTGAAATCCAGATTGTTAAATCAGTCAAACGATTTATCAAACAAAAGTATTGGTAACATTTTAAGACACATTTCCACAAGTTAACAGTATGAAACACACTAAAGGCACAGTTCACCAAACACTGATTTGCACCATTGACAAAGTGTTTTTCCCCGTACTATGGAAGTCAGTGGGGAACCAGTAACCGTTTGGTAACCCAGTTTTCAAAATATCTTTTTTTGTGTACACCAGAAGAAAGAAACTCAAACAGTGAGTGATGGAATTTTGAATTTGGATGAGGATGTAGTTTTTGAGAATGAGCATCACGTTAGCTGTTTTAGTTATGAATGAATATGTGCCAAGTTACTCCCCATTCACACGGGGCGTCAGCATCAACGCTTCCCATTCACTTTGAATGGGTGACGTCAGGCGTTGCCGAACTGCATTGTGGATCCGTCAGCGCCGCTTCAGCATCTCTGGCGCAGCTTCGTTAATCGTCAATGTAGTGCAAAGTAACACAGTAGTAACAAACAGAGCAGGGTCACGTGACCACACGCAGTAAGGTAAGTAATTGAAAAAATGAACCTGGAAAAATTTGATTGATTATTGGTTCTGAATGTCAATTTCGATTACTTTTCGATTAATCACCCAGCCCCAAATTTAACTTAATGATCTTTTTACCTTCACTCTTTTGTTATTTTTGTACATTATTGTTTGCATTTTCAGATTATCTCTAGCGAATTGGGACGCACATATTCTAGCAACTTGCCTAAACATGCTAGCAACATGTTAACATAATGGTAACAACTTGTTAAAACATAACAAACATGCTAGGAAATCTGTTAGACACATGCTAGTAAACTTAGAAATTGTGCTCGTAGTCTAAAAGCATGTTCACAGTATTTAAAAAAATGCTAGCTTGTTTTTTTCTTTCAGCAGGGAGGATTGTTAGCAATGTGCTCAAACATAAACAACACAAACTATTTCTGTTTCTTTTCTTCTCTTGATGAACTATTACCTTTGACTTTCAACCTTACCTTCGTAAGGTTTTGAAACTCAATTTAGCGTAGAGTGCTCAAAATGTCAAGCCAGTATAGTATTGAGCTACATTTTGTTCTTCCATTAGTGTTATTTTGCTGCTAAAAAGATCCATTTTGGTGTGTAATTTGTCATATTTATTGTCTCCTAGCCATACGGTAATGGTAAGCCGTGTGTTGGCTGTGGAGGCATGATGACAAGAGGAGCATTTACAAGCTACTGGGAGGGCGGGCAGGGCTGCAGGAACAAGATTAAGATGAACAGGTACTGTATAAGCTTCTGCTTTTCCCTCACTATATAAACTATGCAGCACTGAAATAATGTAGAATATAAAATGGTAACACTTTAAAACGGCCCATTAGTTAATGTATTAAAGAGCCCCTATTATACATTAAAAAGGGTCATATTTTGGTTTTGGGGGTCTCCAACAGCAGGCTAATATGCATGCATTGTCAAAAACACTTTTCACTTTCACCTTATTATCCCAGCGACTCCTTTATGAATCGTTCAGCGATTAGTTTGTTCCAAAACTCCTCCTTAGTGCGATGCTAAACTGCGCTGATTGGACCGATGACCCAGTCTGTTGCGATTGGTCGACATCATTCAACACGAGAGAATGCCCACCACGGCTTATCAATATTGAAGTAGTCAGTGTGTGTGCGTGAGCATATCTGCCAACACTCGTTTTTATCGGGAGTCGCCCGTATTTCAGACACCTCACCCCCGAAACTAACCCCCGATCTCCCAGCATATTCCCAGCTCTATTCTTAACCAGAAGTAAAAACATTCAGTATTAGTGCACACAGCGGCAAAAGCTGAACCATTATGAAACAGGACCGCTGCACGTGTGTAGGAGAGCTGATGTAGCCATAGCAACGACAAACAGCCGTGAAACGCAAGCTCACAAATGCATTTTAATCCGTAAACAAAGCGGCACGCGTTGTGTTTACAATGTGCTTTTAGATGCGATATGAAAATACAAGTTAACCAGATACACTCGAACGTACTCACTTGTTGGATAGCAGGCCAGATTCACCGTCAGGCCAACGGGAAATGTCCCGGTGCTCTGAATCCTCCGTTGTAAGTGTGTAGATTTCAGAAGCACTCCTCAGAGGGAACATAGCACAAGGCTGTTGTTTGTGGGCAGGGTTGGGGGTTTCAAATCTCTCGGGCCTGCACTCACACAAATGGGCGGGGCTTATGTTTTGTGTTCACGTCATGCCAAAATGGCTAAAGACTTGTAAGCACGGCGACTCGTTTGAGGAACTATGAGTCAACTATTTTATGGATGAATCAATAGTTTTAAACACTGTGCGTTTTCAGATTTAAGCCTTAGCTGGACATTTCACTTCACTTAGAGCTGTGTTAAACACTGCATGCAAGCTCATTTTCAAAAACCCATAATAGTGGCTCTTTAACTAACCTGAACAAACAATGAATACATTTATTACAGCATTTAGTTGGTTAGTTAGTTAGTTAGTTAGTTAGTTAGTTTATTTGTTCCTGTAGGGAAATTTCATTTGCAGCATACACTCACAGAGACTTCTGGCATTTCACATTTGGCATATATATGTACATAAATATATCATTTAAGAACATGGAGCACCTATTTTAACTAAATATCCAATCTTCTAGACATCAACTGCACTGTAATCCCGAACAAGTTGGCTAAACTTTTTTAAGTTATAAAATGTTCTATTTTAAATAAACAGAAACATCAAGTTTTGAGTTTGTTGCACTCATGCAAGATTCTTCTACTAACTTAAAATACCCAAGTTACCCAGCTCATACATTTTAATAGCAATTAACTTAATCGTTTTAATTTCTCCCAACTTTAAATACTTAAGTCACCCGGCTAATACATTTTAATAGAAATTAACTTAATTGTTTTAATTTCTCATTTATTCATTCATTCATTCATTTTCTTGTCGGCTTAGTCCCTTTATTAAACCGGGGTCGCCACAGCGGAATGATCCGCCAACTTATCCAGCATTTGTTTTACACAGCGGATGCCCTTCCAGCCACAACCCAGCTCTGGGAAACATCCATACATTCTCATTCACACACATACACTATGGACAATTTAGCCAACCCAATTCATCTGTACCGCATATCTTTGGACTTGTGGGGGAAACCGGAGCACCCGGAGGAAACCCACGCAACCACGGGGAGAACATGCAAACTCCACACAGAAATGCCAACTTCTTAAAATTTCTTTAAGAAGTACATTCTCTGTTGGAGCGTTTTCCTTACACAATCAGTCCACACGTCCCACTTCAGTTTATTGTCGAACATCACACCCAAATATTTATTACTTGTTACTGACTGGATTTGCTCCTCATTAATTAATGTGGGATGAGTTTTGCTGTGTGTTCTCTCTCTAAAATCAAGAACCATCTTCTTAGTTTTAGTAATGTTTAGGGGAAGGTTTGAATTTTCACAACAGTCTAAAAAAAAGTCAAGAACAGGGCAGTGCTCTTCCTCTTCTTCGTTTAAAAGGCTCACTCGGTTGCGGTATCATCAGCGTACTTTACAATATATCTATTTTTAAATTATTCATTTATTACTAACTACTAATGAAAATAATATTGTTCATTATTAGTAACAATGTTAACACTAAAACTGATGTTTAGTTTTGAGTTTAATAATGCATTAGTAAATGATTTATAAATGCTGTGACATTTTGCTCATACTTAACAAATACATTAACTAATTGTAAGAGCCAGTTTAATGTTAATAATTTTATATTATTTTGTTGTTGAAATGTTACATTATGTATGTGATAACTAAAGATATAATTCCTGCCAAATTTATGTTTCACATTTATGTATAGCAAATTTATTTCTAATGTTTTCTCATGTATAATTTGTGTGATGTTTCTTTAATTCTCGCTTTGTCGCTATTGGAGAAACAGTTTTCTTACCGTCTGTTGTCAGAAAAAAGGATATTTTGCTATTGTGTGTCTAAACGCTCTAGGAGACGCATTTAAAGGTTTAATAAGGATGCAGGATGTAAGAAATACTTGAAATTTTGTTTATTCCTTTGAAAATAAACACGCATTTGTTTACGGATTTGTCTGACATTGTGACGAGTAAAAACTCAACTTGCCTGCGAAGCTAAGGAATATAGTTTGCAGTTATACTAATGGACCATTGGCTGCTTTTCCACTATCGTGCCAAACCATTCTAAGAGCAGTTCGGAACGGTTACGGTTGTTCCTCCACTGAGCCTGGAACGGCGCGGCACGATTACAAACCGTTCTCGGCCCGGAATTCTCGGCACGGTTAGACAACCGTGCTGAACTGTGCCGACTGATTCTGTGTGTTGATGTCGCGGCTCTGTTGCCAAGCTACCACAGCAGGCTCAGCGGAAGCACGCTAGTCATCAGACATCCACAAGCAAACTACACTACATTTAATATAAAAAACGATACAGGTCTAAACGATAGTTTTGAAAAGGGTTTTAAAACCATAGAGCAGTCTCTGGCAGAGAACCCAGTCAACAAATTTCCTTTGGCCCAGATCTGGCCCAGATAAACTGCTAAGATGTGGCCCAGATCAGGACCTAAATCTGGACCACATCCTTATAGCCAGAACTGATCTAAAGTAGTGCCACAACTCAGCCAAGCTTGAGCTATGTAATATATTTTTATGTGGCCCAAATATGGGCCTTGTCAGCAAGATTAGTAAGGCTGAGTTCTGTTAACCCTTATGTGGCTCACATGTGGCTGACCACATATATTAACTGAGTAAATCACACAACAAATATTAAAATCTAATAGTATACTTTAATCAATGCAAATAACATTCAGATAAAACAATTGAACGAAATGTGAACAAATAAACAGTTAGAAAACATTTAAACAAAGTTCAACAAACAGAAAAATACAAAATAGAGGTAAAAATAATTGTTAGATAAATGTCATTTTTGATGCAAAGATGATATAATACACACATAAATACATATAAATGTACATTTCAGTTTTCAGTTCAAAGATATCTATATATATATATACACACCAGTCAAAGTTTGGGGTCAGTAGGATTTTTAAATGTTTTAAAATAAGCTTCTCCTGCTCACCAAGGTTGCATTTATTTCATCATAAATACAATACAGATTGTAAAATTATGAAATTGTATAACACTTTAAAATAACTGTTCAAAATGTAATTTATCATTTAATTAAATTATTTCAGTGATTTTAAAGATGAATTTTCAGCTTCATTACTCCAGTTTTCAGTCGCGATTCTTCAGAAATCACTCTAATATTAATTATTATTATTTTAATAATTATTGTAATTATTATTATTATTTATTGATAGTAGTAATAAAAGAAATAATGACTGGAGTAATAATTTCATTTAAAACTACCGACAATAAGAAAGCAGATATTTACAATTTTATTAAATATTTTTATCAAGTGAAGTTTTTTTCACATTTAATAAACTCTAACTTGATGAACAGAATAATTTTCTAAAAAAAAAAAAAAAAAAAAAATGAAAAAAAAAAAAAAAACCTGACCCCAAACTTTTGACTGGTAGTGTATATAAATATACAGTGTTGGGTAAGTTACTTTAAAAAAGTAATGTATTACATTAGTAAAAATAAATAGATTAGTAATAGAAGATTACTTCATGGAAAAAGTAATCAAATTACTAATGACTTTACTTTTAAATTATTTCTAAAATAAAAAAAAACCTATAAAAATACAAAATAAACTGCAGCTCCTTCAGTAATTTAACAGTCACTGAAAAACATTACAATAGGTTGATCACAACAGCTTGACATATTCAAGACTTAAAGGGTTCACTCAAAACTTAAAATTCTCTCATCATTCACTTCATCCAAACCAGTTTTTTTTTTTTTTTTTTTTTTTTAAACACGAAATAAGACATTTAGAAGAGCACTGGATACCTAAGGCAATCACCACATTCTTACGAAGATATTTTATTAGCCTAAAATAGCCTAACCATATATGAAATAATTACTAACCAGTCATCTAAAGTCTTAAAATTATAAAATAATATATAAAATAATATATAAAAATAGTCTTAATTTGATTGACATCCTAGGTAAAGAGACCTTTACTTCGCCTGACTGAGCGTGAGTTTATTGCTGTATTCTGCAGCACAAAAACTCGCTCTGATCTGGGTGAGAACCAACGACTACATGCACTGCTGAAAGGCTTTTTTTTCTGCTAGGCATCGTATAAAGCACAAAAACTCGCTCTGATCCGGGTGAGAACCAACGACTACATGCACTGCTGAAAGGCTTTTTTTTCTGCTAGGCATCGTATAAAGCAGGGATCACCAATCTCGGTCCTGGAGGTCCGGTGTCCTGCAGGGTTTAGCTCCAACTTGTCTCAAAACTTCTGTCTGGATGTTTCAAGTATACCTAGTGAGAGCTTGATTAGCTTGTTCAGGTGTGTTTGATTAGGGTTGGAGCTAAAATCTGCAGTACACCGGACCTCCAGGAACAAGTTTGGTGATCCCTGGTATAAAGCGAGTAAGACACGCTTAACAATCCACAACAACATCGCTATATCTAATACAGTGACTAATGGACTATTGTTTTAAAGTGTTACATATAAAATGACTCTTCCGCCTACTGTCACAGTAAATATGTTGTGAGACGTGATCATTCCTATAGAGTTGATCCATAGACCCTCATAGAGATAAATATATTTAAACCTTGAACTAAAAGTTAAAATATAACTGCTTCTCTTTATTGCATGTGTAAACTGTTGGTGACCCATGTGTTTTAAAACGATTGGAAACGACATGAGCTGTTTTTATTGTATCTGAACTGTGTATGAACTTTTGCTCTTATCTTGTTTTTGGTATGCAGGAATGACCGGCACAAATATGCCAACACATCGAAAACGGTGCCAAAGAAAGCGCAAAAAGAAAAGAAGTAAATTAAGACACCGGTGTTTTATCTCCTGTTTCTCGATCTGATTCAGATCATCATCAGTCACGTTTTTTCCTGCTCAGATGATTTCACAGAATTGTTTACTTGCGATGTTCAACTGATTTCGAAATAAAACAGCTGACAGATTTGAAATATTCAGCGTAAGGATCTGTGTGCACTTTTTGCACCATTTTCATCTCTTTTCGCTTGCTGTTAGAAATCAACATTGAGATGTATATAAATGCAAGCGCACCTTAATTTGTTAATTGCTCAAATGAATAATTTGAACTTAAAATTTTAAACTTGCTTAAGGTTAAAGTCTTTTAACAAACAAACAAAAAAAATCTCTGGTAATCCCTTTTTCATAAAGCACCAATTAAAAAAAGATTCAAATTGTTGATACTTTTATCCGAAATACATGTAAAGCGGTGCAATGAGCAGAATATGAAATGCAGAAGATTGCTGTTTTATTACTCCAAATGAAATAAACTTATGTAAAAAACATGTATGTTGTTTGTTTTAATTACAACAGGATGTCCATGGGGTCTTACATTTCTAAAACAAAATAATTTTAGGTCTTAAAAAGTCTCAAATTCACTGCACTGTAAAAAGTCATGAGTTAAATTTACTTAGAAAAAGTGTGGAAACTGATTTCCTCAAATTTCTTAAGAAAATTAATTAATTATTCTTGAGTTAAAAAAGCTCACTAAAACTTTGTACAAGTAACTCGCATATTTTTGTAGATATAACTACAAAATGAGAGTATACTGAACTCAACTTGACAAGTTAACCCAACTTACAAAAGCAAGTTAAGCCAAGTATACACAACTCAAACAAAACAGTAATCTTAACTGCACTGCTTGTTCATTTTTCTAAGAAAATGTGTGGAAACTGATTGCCTTACATTTCTAAAATAAATTGTACTTAAAACACTAAGTTAATTAAACAAGACCGACAACAGATTGGCAGAACACTAAAACATTTATTTGTTCCATAACACAATTTCAGAATCACAAGTCACAATGAGGACATTTGCCCATAAAAGACAGTTTTACTTTTTTCTTTCTTGTTCAATGCACAAATAAACAGTACATTGAACACTGCAAAGCTTAGTGCTGTAAATCATTTTTCAACAAAGCAGAAAAATCTCTTCAAACTCCATTATAAAACCACTTAGGTAAAATGTCACATGTCCTCATCATTAAACAATATGCACTCTCTAATTTCTTTTTAATAGTACAGAACATTTTTTTAGTTCTATTGATTTAACGTTCTTTTGAAGAATAACCATTCTAAAACCAACCACCATTTACTCAAGTGGTTTCAAGTCTTTTGGAGTTTCTTCCTCCTGTTGACCACAAAATATATTTTCCACAGAAGAAAAAAAAAGAATATATAT
>CAIGQQ010028204.1:100461-115281 GCA_903798035.1 Danio albolineatus
TATATATATATATATATATATATATATATATATATATGTGTATATGTGTATATGTGTATATATGTGTATATATGTATATATGTATATATGTGTATATGTGTATATATGTATTTATGTATATATATATGTGTATATATATATATATATATATATATATATATATTCTTTTTATCTTCCATTTTTTGTGCCATTTGTTTGTGCCAGATAGCACCATGAGGGTGTCTGAGCCTTAAGTCCAATATACTAGTTTATCTTAAGTACTATTTACTCAAGATGTTTAGTTTAGGCACTAAATACTCCTAAAAGTTAACTTAGCACAGAATAGTCAAGTAAAATCTACTAACTTAAATAAATCAGTAAAGTTTACAAGCTTTTCTTGAGTAGATTCAGTGATTACCTTTTACATTGTGAAATATTGTGTTGTAGGTCTAAAATCATTTTAAACAGGTCTTAATTTCCATATGTCCAAGTAAAGGTACCCAATCGGGCTGATACCCAATCACTAATAATCCATCTCACCATCTCCATCTCTTTGTCTATACAGTTGCATACAGAATTATTAGCCCCCCCGAATTATTCGCCTATAGAGCGTAAAGAGTTCAAAGAGGCTAATAATTTTGACCTTAAAATGGTTTTTAAAAAATTAAAAACTGCTTTCATTCTAGCTGAAATAAAACAAATAAGACTTTCTCCAGAAGAAAAAATATTATCAGACATACTGTGTAAATTTCCTTGCTCTGTTAAACATTATTTGGGAAATATTTAATAAAGAAAAAAAAGAATTCAATGGGGGGCTAATAATTCTGATTGCAACTGTGTATATTTAAGTTTTTTTAATTATTATTGCAGAGGTACAATTCACAACAGCTGTTACACATTTTCTACTAAAAATTCTCCATATTAAATTCCCTAATCGGGGAAAGATAACTAAAGCAACACATCCCTTTACCTGATCTTCCTTAAATACAAAAACTATTTAGGCAAGGCAAGTTTATTTATATAGCACATTTCATACACAGTGGCAATTCAAAGTGCTTTACATAAACAGAAATAAAATTGAAGTATAATAAAATAAAATAATTTAAAAACTGATAAAAACAGATTAAAATGAGTTAAGACAAGTTATAAAAGAATGACAAGAAAAGAAAGACACAATAGTGCGATGTGTTGGACGTAGCACAGTGCTCATTCAGTAAAGGCACAGCTAAACAGATGTGTTTTCAGTCTTGTTTTGAATGTGTCTAATGTTGGAGCACATCTGATCATTTCTGGAAGCTGATTCCAGCAGCGAGGGGCGTAATAGTTGAAAGCAGATTCACCCTGCTTTGACTGAACTCTTGGAATTTCTATTTTTTATGATCCTAATGATCTGAGTGATCTATTAGGTTTGTATTCAGTGAGCATATCTGTAATGTATTGAGGTCCTGGGCCATTTAGTGATTTATAGACAAGTAGTAATACTTTAGTAATACTTACAGATGAAAGTGGGCCATAAGAAAACATCCTTTCTGTTTAGCCCTGTACTGTATGAGCTTAAATTTTCATTCATAATGATCTTAAAAGGGTCTTTAAAAGTATTAAATTTGATTTGAAGAATCCTGCAGAAACCCTGTATAATAATTATTATTATTATTGGTATTAAACAAGATATGACCAAAAGTGCATGTTCAGTAGTGTTAAGTGAAGTTTACATGCACCTTGCAGAATCACTCTAAAGACAAAATAATTACAGAATTTAGACAAATGGCACAGTAGAAAAGTTTTTGACACCCTTGATACTTTTAAAGGGGACGATTAGTTTAAATATTTCTTTTTTATTTAGTGTAATAGTTTATAGAACATCTTTATCTCTATGGTCATAACGTTTTTCTTTTAACTGCATGCTTTATTTATTGGTTGCGCTCAGTTTCAGTACCATGAAAATATATTTAGCTGTTTTAGGCACCACTGTAATCAAAACTTAACCTTTGCAATTAATCACGTTACATTGGGACAAACAGTGATGCTTGGAATTGTACATTTATTAAACAACAAACATAACATTTTATAGCATTATGAATCATTTAATCGTTCCAATTAGTCATGGGACAGAAAAAACGGACATTTGACCATAGAGCATCTCACGCATCAAGATCCGGTTGCAGCGCTTTTGGAATCTTGTTTGTCGCGATTAGCTGATAATGCTGCGAACGTGCTCTTCCGAGGAGTCTGAGATCATGCTAGTGAAACTTCTCAGAAGTAGGTTCACTGGAGAAACCGGTTCAATTTTAAAAACCAATTCGACTTAACATATTCCTGTGATATATTGAAAACAGATTTCAAGTTAAGATTGTGTGTCGATGCATTTAAATAGCTTGCATCTAATAACAAGCCGTTTTGCCACCCTTTTGCTGTTATTTTGTGTCAGAATTCATTTTGAAATAGGCCTATTGAATTTGGCTACAAACAACCCAAAGTGTGTTTGATAAAAGGGAGATCTTACCTAACCCTCAGTTTAGGGCAAATAGCCTAACAAATGATCATTTGCTACCATTTCTGCATGTTACACATCACTTAAATTTTGGTAATACATTTTAAGTGATGTGAACAAAGCGTTAAAATTATGTAGACTAATTTAAATTGTGGCTGAAAATGGGAAATGTAAAATTGTTTTTATATGCACCAATCGTCATGAAAAACGCACATTTAAATAACACATTGCCATTGTACATAGGCTCAGTGCCGTTTTGCATATTAGTACATTTAAAATAAATGTGGCTGTATGGCTTTCATATAGCCTACAGGTGTGCCACGTACCGAAAAGCTTCTGAAACGCCCTGATGTTTTGGTTTGCTCACATGACATGGGTGTTTCACACAACAGTGTTTTTTCGGGATTCCACAGTATCGCAACATCAATTTCGCGTCAGTCATCCCTAAGGTAAGAGCTGTTTTGACTAATATGTTCGTCTTGGCTCTATTTGTGTTTGTTCCAACATCCATGATTGATTTTTTTTTTTTTTTTACATTGTTGTACTCTGCTTAAAGCTCATAATTACCCCAAATGCCCTCTAGAAAACGTCTTATTTAAATGCTGAAGCATGAGTTGTGTGATATTTGGAGATTATTGCAATTAAGTGTCGCTGAAGAAAGACAGTACAGCTGAGGCCTGTTGTATGAACTTTTCTGTTTTTACTCTTGTAAGTTCACGTTAAGTTTGAGCAAACGTTTTCTGGCTGAAGAAGAAGGTATTGATGTTAATAGTGTTTCGTCGCCACAGTAATTTAACATTACGCCATACTGTTATGGAGCAGGTTATTAGAGGGCACAAACCCAACTAGCACAATCATGTTTTGTGAGTACCTGATGCATCAAAACCCCAGAGCCGTTTTTAAACATTTATGAGGGGGGAAAAGTCTTTTGTTTTTATGATTTTTTTAAGCATATGTAGTCAAGAGTTACAGAAAAAAAATGCAACAAATCTGGAGATTGTTTTGTTTGATTATGTTTTTTTTAAAGTGTAAACGCTTAATACATTTGCTGTAAAAATGAAAATATTGGAAAAAACATTTATAATCAAGTAATGATTAAATCATTTAAAGATTGAGCGAAGCAGAATTCAGTGGATGTGAGATGATTATCTTTTCATTTTTTACGCATCTCAACACATTTTCATTAATGTGAGGCGGTGGCTCAGTGGTTTACACTGTCGCTTCAAAGCGAGAAGGTCGCTGGTTCGAGCCCTGGCTGGGTCAGTTGGCATTTCTGTGTGGAGTTTGCATGTTCTCATGTTCGCGTGGGTCTCCTCCATGTGCTCCGGTTTGCCCCACAGTCCAAAGGCATGCCGTATAGGTAAATTAATAAACTATATAGTAGTGGTTTAGTGTGTATGGGTGTTTCACTGTGCTGGGTTGCTGCTGGAAAGGCTTCCGCTGCGTAAAACATATACTGGATACGTTGGCGGTTCATTCTGCTCTGGGGACCCCTGATGAATAAAGAGACTAAGTTGAAGGAGAATGAATGAGAACGGGGAACGAGGAAACACAGTAACATCAATGACAAATGAATCAGCAGTGAGCAACATAATGGTTTTCAGTGGTTACCCAGAATAGTTACACCAGTGACAATTTCCATAAAAAGTTCATTTTACAAAAGTCTGCTGCGATTTATCAAAGAACGTGATGACAATCATAGTATATTCGCTAAATTAGAATAATTCATTTATGTTCTAGATTTTTTACAATTCCTTAACAAATAAAGGTCACACCAGCTAAAAGCTTCGTATGAAATCATGAGATAAATGACAAATGTCTGATAACTGAAAAATGACAGCAGCATTACAATAGCTTAAATGTTTAAATCGAAGAATATTCATTGATCTGGTGATTTCATTTGTACTGAGAGTGTAGACAGAAATCATATTGAACTCCTTCTGCCTTCTAGAAAGTGTTGTCTTCACATAATTAAACATGATTTAAAGTTATATTTGAAGACAAATAAATGGGATTAAAACTTGAGGTCTGTTGCACAAAGCCACTTTAGGTTTTTACCCTTGTAAGTTCACGTTAAGTTTGAAGTTTGAGTCGGTGGAATGATGATGGAATGATTTTTAATCATGCTTCATTACCACAGTAATTTACATTACATGGCTAACCTACTTTGGAGCAGGTTGTTCTGCTTCAGAGGTCACAAACCCACACCTAACCAATCGGTTGTGAGTAAAGTGACATATTGATGAAACAAAACAATTCTTAGTCCCAGAACGTCTTTTAAAACGTTTTTGACTAAAAATTGTCTTGTTATTAATAATTTGTTTACATGCTATGAATTAATTTATGCTTGCATTATATTTGAATATGACGGTTCATTCCACTTTGGCAAAATCAGGGACTAAGTGAATATTATATTCACATTTTTTGAATTGTCAAGCCAACATTATTAATGGTTTTTAAATAAAATGTGCTTTCCCAGAGTAAATTGATTCCAAATTCAAGTTTAATGTAATATTTTATCATTATTGTTCTCAAGAGAATAAAACTTTTTTTTAATCAGAACATTGTTATAATATAATATAATATAATTAATATAACACAATACAATACAATACAATACAATATAATATAATATAAAATAATATAATATAATATAATTAATACAATACAATACAATACAATATAAAATAAAATAAAATAAAATAATATAATATAATATAATATAATATAAAATAAAATAATATAATATAATATAATATAAAATAATATAATATAATATAAAATAAAATAAAATAAAATAAAATAAAATAATATAATATAATATAATATAATATAATATAATACAATACAATATAAAATAATATAATATAATATAATATAATATAATATAATATAATATAATATAATATAGAACACTATAATATAGAACACCATACAGTATAATATAGAACACTATATAATATAATACTGAGGGATTATCAATGGATTGCTGTCCATTAAAGGATTTAAAATGCATAACATGTAAACAAAGAAATGAAAATTGTCTTCACAAAATGCATTTAAAATCCTTTAATGCACGACAAGCTGTTGATTTCTGCTTATTTCACGGTCATTTGTTGTAAACAAGTTCAAATTATTTTTGCAGCGCAATATTTCATCAACTTTTTTTATGACATGATCTTCTAATCCCTTCTTTGAATAAGTCACAGACAGAGAGTGAGCGCATGCAAGAGAGATTGTGTTTGTGTGTGAAAAAGACACAGGCATATCATGCTCATAGTAACATGTGCTAGCTACCTCTTCGCAAATATTTTAGGGCATATATACAAGTTGGCTAATCACCATCGACTCCCTGGTGCACCTCATGTCAATTTCTCAAGATTACACTGATGAATGAATGTTCCAATAACTGTTACTATGGTTACTATTATTACTAATGTTTGAGGGGAAACACATTTATTTCAAACTACCTGTGCATTCAGAATCAATCTGATATAATATAATATAATATAATATAATATAATATAATATAATATAATATAATATAATATAATATAAGGCGACACGGTGGCGCAGTAGGTAGTGCTGTCACCTAACAGCAAGAAGGTCGCTGGTTCGAGCCTCGGCTGGGTCAGTTGGCATTTCTGTGTGGAGTTTGCTTGTTCTCCTCGTGGTTGTGTGGGTTTCCTCCGGGTGCTCCGGTTTCCCCCACAAGTCCAAAGATAAGCGGTACAGGTGAATTGGGTGAGCTAAATTGTCTGTAGTGTATGTGTGTGAATGAGAATGTGTGTATGTTTCCCAGTGATGGGTTGCGGCTGGAAGGGCATCCAATGTGTAAAACAAATGCTGGATAAGTTGGCCTTCATAGATGTGGCGACCCCGGATTAATAAAAGGACTAAGCCAAAAAGAAAATGAATTAATGAAATAAAATTTACATTTAAATTTTCACAGAGACATTTCATTTAACATCTAAACTTTTTAAATGACTGTTTTTTTTATCTGTTTGTGAATCTGCGATATGAAAATCAGATGATTGATTTGCATTGATATAATATTTTATACTTTAAAGACAAAGGGTAACTTGCCTCACTTGAAATACTGAGGAGAAGAAACATGTATATGTAAAGCTGTAGATTCAGCAAAATGCAGTCCATTGAATAACCCAGATACTTTAAAGCGAGGCAGAGTCTGGGGTATTTGTGAAAGCTTTTTGTTTTTTGCGCCAGGATTTGAAGGAAGTAATCCAGAATAACAGTGGTTTACTAGCGGTCTTGTTTCAAGTCTGGGAAAGGTGGGGTATTTGGCTGAACCAAACGAAGAGAGAGTGCCTTATCATGTGTTTTTTTTCTTTTTCTCAGAGTTCCAAGTCTGGTTCAGCAGTATAAATAGGGCAGGGTTGTTTCCCGTTGGCATTCACTCTCCAGCGTTGCTCAATCCAGCAGCAGGATGTGGAACATCAGTGAAGTGGTTTTCCAGCTCCCGACCTCCAGCGCCTCAGACCGCCTCCTCCAGCCCCTGTGGGACTACCTGCTGCTTCGCCACTACACACTCATCTCCTCTCCGTTCTTCCCAGTGCTGCTCGCCTTCTTCAGCTACTTCATCTTCAGCGTTCCCTTCGCCGTTCTGGATGTCCTGGGAGAGAAAGCTCCCCTGTTTCAGTACAAGATCCAAAAGGAGCGGCGGCCCACTGTCGGGATGATGCTGAGGACTCTCGGGACGGCGGTCTACAACCATTTGGTCTTCGTTCTTCCAGCCGTGTTGATCACCAACATGGTGATGCCTGCGCCTCCTCTTCCCACTGTTGCTCCGACAGTATGGGAGCTGTTTTCTGGAGGTTTGGGAGCTTTGCTTGTCTTCGACACCCAGTACTTCCTCTGGCACATGGTGCACCACAAAAACCCGCACTTATACAGGTGGGTCCACGCCATCCATCATGATTACATATCTCCATTCTCCTGGTCCACCCAGCACCTCAGCGCTGTAGAGCTCATGACGGTGGGCTTCTGGGGCAACATCGACCCCATCCTGCTGAAGTGCCATCCTCTGACCGTTTGGACCCTCACCGTTTTCAGCATCTGGATGTCTGTGGAAGACCACATCGGCTATGACCTGCCCTTTTCCCCAGGGCATCTGGTTCCATTCGGGCTTCTTGGAGGAGCGATGGCACATGACATGCACCATCAGAAACCCAGCAGCAACTTTGCACCTTTCTTCAGTCACTGGGACAAAATTTTCGGCACTGCCATCACTGTGAAACTGACTCAGAAAAGCGATAAAAAGAAGCAGTTGGCTTGATCAGCAGTTGCTTTCAATCTTTAATCTGTGTAAATATTTGTATAAATCTTATATTTTTGTATTTGGTATTTCTACTGGTCTGTCTGCATTATGTACGGGTGAAATTATTAATAAACAGTTGGTGTATATATCTGTGTGGATATCTTGTGATTTAAAAAAAAAGTGTTTTCTATTTATCTTGAGATATTTTGCTGTAGAGTACAGAAGAACACACTGAAATTCTACTGTGATTGAACACTTTTCCACATAGAAATTGTTTGTAAATATTAAAAATACATATTTTAAAACTGTTCAAAAAGCACACATTGCAAAAAATATTTTTGCTTCTTGTACAAACATCTGATAACTGACAGTAAAATGACGGTCATGTTTTTAGAAAAACACAAGTCAAAATGAAGTCAAAATTAGCATGTTTTAAGGGAAAACTTGCTTCATTTTGACTTTTTTTCCCCCAAAACAAAAATTGCTTCTTTTCCCAGAGATGGGTTGCAGCTGGAAGGGCATCCACTGCGTAAAAACATGTGCATTGGCGGTTCATTCCTCTGTGGCGACCCCGGAGTAATAAAGGGAATAACCCGAAAAGAAAATGAATGAATGCTTCTAAAAAACTGGAATCAAGACAAAACACAGAAGAAAAAAAAATCTTGTTACTTATTTAGTGCACAGTAAACATGGAAATGTTGCATTATGGAAAATGATTTTTTTTTTAATGAGTTCAGTTGCAGAAACCTCCAAAAGTGCCATCTTTCTTCTAACATGAGCATTTTTCTCAGGTTCCTGCGTGTACAGTTAGGTTCAGTCATTTCACTTTTATGTCAAGTTTTTTTTCATTGCCTTTAAAGTGAAATAATTGTATATAAACAGAGGAGGCTGAGAAAAATGCTCATTCTAGCATTCTAGAAGAATTTCAGACAGCACTTAAGAGGTTTAACTCTTGATTTACAACTTGAAACCATTTTACAGTGTACAGTATAACTAATTCCCCTGTAAATCTCAGTTATTTAATGAGCTGCAGCCAGAAGGTGGTAGTACATAACAGCTCTTGTGTTCCCCTTATTACTTATTTCAGTTTCAGAATAATTATGCTTCCGTCTTATACAAAACCACATAATATCGCATAACAAACCCGATTACTAAGCTGGTGCGGTTTAAAAAGGAAGGCATTTCCATAAACCTCAAAGCTAGCGCTTTACACAACGTGATTATGAATTTGCTTGTTCCAGGCTCAAAGATCAAATATTCCTCCAACAGATATGACAATGTCTGACAATATTTTCTTAATTTATTTGAGAAAGGAATGGATAAAGTCTTTTATTTACATAAAATCACCTTAAAATGAATAAATGAAGATCACTGTATGGTGCAAGCATTGACCTACATACTGTATGATAAAAACAGGCCTAACTGTGGAAACTTTGAGACATTTCATAATCTATTTTATAACATTAAAAAAACACTAAATTGTTAATTCATAATGCTGATTTAACATGGATTCATTAACCACTAAATATACAAGGAATGAGACTTTAATTAGTGATTTTATTTTACAGTAATCAATACAATAGCATTCAAATGTGCTCAGTGCACTCTCAGAAATAAAGGTTCGCGAGCTGTAACAGGGGTGGTACCTTTTCAAAAGATACACATTTGTACTTAAAGGGTCCACATTGGTCCCTCAAATGTATATATTAGTACCTAAAAATTTGAAGAGGAACACTTTTGTACTTTTTTAGGTACTAACATGTACCCTTGAGCTATTAATGTGGACCTTTTAGGTACAAATTTGTACCTTTTGAAAAGGTGACAGCTTGCGTACCTTTATTTCTGATATGTTCACGGAAGCTGGATTTAATGATTTAAGGTTTAAATCAATTGCTTTTTATTTCAAATTAATACATTTTAAAGTGGCGGATCATTCCGCTGTGGCGACCCCGGATTAATAAAGGGATTAAGCCGAAAAGAAAATGAATGAATGAATGAATGAATACATTTTAAAGTGTAATTTATTCCTGTGATAGTAAAGCTAAAATTTCGACGGTCTATCTTGGACAGTTTCGTTAGTGTATAATCCTCCTCATACATTAATTCGGTGCTCGAGAAACATATTTCTTTATAGTGTTAAAAGCAGTTACCGCTAAATATTTTATAAATGAGTTTAATGCATCTCTACTAACTAAAGGTTCAATCGTCCTTCAAGAAACTAATAAATCTGGCGACACCAGAAAATCTGTTGTAAAACTGGTTTCAAACGCTTTTGGTGTTAAACAGAACTGTTTTTACATTCCCTAAAGATCCATGATTTGAAAGAGCTATTTAGGACTTACCTGTTATAAGCGGTTATAAGTTGTTGAGAAACATGCATTTGGCAGCCAGTCGACCCACATCGACCCACTTCAGAAGACGTGATAATAGCCAGCATTCACTTATGGGGATTTACACTTGAGTAACTTCAGTAACCCCATTAAACCACAAACAAAAATTAGGTATCACTGGAAAGAAGACATTTTGAGCTTTACTGTGGTCCATCTAAAAAGTTTCATGCTAAAATGAATGTAAAAATTATAAGTTACGAAGTAATGAGAAAGAAACTTTTACTGTTCATTATTTGTTTTTTCATACGAAATCAGTCATGTAATAACTTTGAAAAAATATGCCTTGAAAGTCAAGTGTCTGATGATGAGTTTATATTTCAAATTCGATGAAGATAGCATGCAAAACTTTGTATGGCAAAATATTTTACGAGACTATATCAATGTCCTTTTCTCCCTCACTGTCACTTTGTCAAAAATGACTTTCCCAAATTAAAACAGTATAACAGTTGCTGTTTAGTGTACATTGACAGTTCATGTATCTTTGGAAAAAAGACAATTCGGGCTTTATTGTCCATCATCTAGAGTTTATAATGCTCAAAACGAAAAAAGAAAAAGTCATAGATGCTTAAGTAATGTAAAAAAATTCCATTGCTATAAATATTTTATTATTCAATGAATTACTCAAGGACTTGCTGCCACCTACTGGTGGTTTGAATGTTATGACTATTAAACAAGTAATCTAGCACAAAAAACACACTAATTGTTTGAATACTGCTACTGTATGAAAGCAATTCTAAAACGACCAATATATGCATTACTGCACACCCTGCTAACACCTGTTCACTGCTCTAAATTCAATGTTTCCAGACAAAGATGTGCATTACTTATGTGCAAAACTGGAATATGTGCGTAAAATAATGAAGTTCGCCCTGCGCGCTCGCGGCTTCCAAAGAAACTTGTTGGTGCGTTAATCTGGTCAATACTTTCATTCAAAGTGGTAATGATTCGCACTCATCAGGTAATTGCTTTCTTGTTGTTTTTATTTTTACATTCTCTGGGTGACTATAGTCACCCAGAGAATGTAAAAATAAAAACAACAAGAAAGCAATTACCTGATGAGTGCGAATCATATATGACACAAACGTTTCGGCACAATGCCTTCCTCAGTGTGTAACACAATTCTCTCCCTCCACCCCTTTTATCTCACAATCAATCACATTTAGTCATTAGACAATCACTTCATAATTAGACACAAAATCTCATTTTAGTTTCTTTATTTCATGATTAATATTCAACACTACTCCACAATGAAACATATTATCAATTTACCAAAGGTACATCAATACAATGTTAATCCGACAACCCATTAACATTAAAAGATACATTTAACGGTCATTCAATGATTAGAGACAATCTTACCTTTACACATAACAAACCACATAAGAGATATTTACCCTTACCTTCAAAAAAACATTATTTAACAGAGAAATATATTTACATCAATACAGTGAATTTCCGACAGTACATAACATTAAAAAATAAAAAATACCCTGTTTATCTTCAGAAAACATTATATTATAGGAAAATGACACCTAGTTTCATCGCTCACTTATTCATGTCAATACAGTGTAATTTCGACAATTCAAAGACATTTAAAAAATCAATTTTCTTCTCATTATTTGTATCCCTACAACTTTCATATCCATGATTCCTAATATTAACACACTGTTAAATAAACACAGAAAGATCTAACCTCATTCATGCCTGTTGGTGTAAGTGATTTTAATTTATGGATCCAGAACGCTTCTCTTTGTAACAATATTTTATTTAAATTACCTCCTCTATGTGATTCAAATACTTCTTCAATTCCTATGCATTCTAGTTGTTTAACATCATGTCCTGATTCTATAAAGTGTCTTGCTACTGCCGAAGTTATGTCTTGCCGTCGTATACTTGATTTGTGTTCGTTGATGCGCAACTTCAACTGGCGTGACGCCGCGTGAGGACTTACCTATATATATATATTTTTTGGCACGGACATTTTAGCATGTAGACTATATTGCGAGTAGAGCAGGTAATACATGTTTTTATCTTAATATTTTTACCTGTTGATGGATTTAGTAATTCCTTGCATCTTATCAAATTCTCACTTGCGAAAGCAACCTTGTATGAAAGTGGATTTCTTATTTCTCACTGTATCAGAATTAATTACCATATCGGATAAATTTTGAGATCTCTTAAAAGTGCATAATGGGTTATATTGAAATGTATTATTTAAAGATTCGTCAGAAGATAATATATGCCAATGTTTATGGATCGTTGATTTAATAAACTTGCTATGTTCGTTGTATGTATGCAAAACTGGAATATCCCATAAATTATTTTCAAATATATATATATATATATATATATATATATATAAAACAATCATTTGCTGCTTTACGAGAACACTGTGTGGTGTGCCATAGTTAAAACAAATAACTTACGTACATAACACAATGAAGATGTGGTGAGACCGTTCTACGGGAGCACAGCCACTGAAGACACTTTGATGACGGACTTTGGCAAAGTAATTTTTAGATTTTTCACAATCTGATATGCTGGTTTGACCATTAACACTGTTTCTTTGTTTAAGAGATCACACCATCTCTTAAAACAAAACCATATGACTTTTCTGATGCGCATGCTGGACTTTATTGGCTTAATTCTGTCGAAAAATGTTTTTTTGCTAAATTGTTGCAAACAATTTATATGGGCTGAATTTGAACAAATTAAATTTAGTTATGTTCAACTTAATTGTTTGCTTAAATTTAGCCCAAATAAATTGTTTACAACATCTTTGAATAGTATTTTCAGTGTAGCTTATGCACATTTGTATGGAAGTCAAATGTCATTGGCCAGATGTTAATAATAATAATAATAATAATAATAATAATAATGATAATAATCACTTTTTTGTTTTTATTTATTTTTTATTATTATTATTACTATTATTATTATCTGGCTAATGTCTGGCTATAGACATAGCTGGGATATCTGGGATAGCCTAGCTGCAGACGTGCTATGGCAAGCATTCGTGTAACACGTTAAAGGCGTTCAGAACAGCCATAATATTATGTGCGCAAACGCGCGTGATTAATGTACATTCATGATTATATTCATGTATATGATTATATACCATTATTTACAATAATATTCCCTCAACTGTTACCATTTTAAAGCAACTCAATATGGCGCAAAGTTGCTGCATGTATGAGTTAAATTATGAAGAACGATGAAGATCCTGCTTTTGCTTTAATCCTTTCCGCAAGTTATTTACAATTACTTTAAAATTGCGCCATATAGAGCTGCTTTAAAATGGTAACAGTTGAGGGAATATTATTGTAAATAATGATATATAGAGTCATACATGAATAGAATCATGAATGTACATTAATCATGCACACGAGCATTTGCGCCCGCTGTTCTGAACGGCTTTAACATGTTACAAGAATGCGCGTCTACAGCTAGGCTATTCTCTCCCTGGCCAGACATTGGCCAAATATTATTATTATTATTATTATTATTATTATTATTATTATTATTATTATTATTATTATTATTATTAACAACAACAAAAACAACAATATTAATAAATACATAAATAAATAAAAACAAAAAATAAGTCGTGATCACGACATAACAATTTATTGTTATGTCGAGATCACAAGAAAATTATGTCATTATCACGAGAAAACAACTTTCTGTTATGTCGAGATCACGAGAAAACCAGTTGTTATGTCGAGATCATGAGATAATTAAGTCGTGATCACGACATAACAAGAGGGCAAAAATATTTTAATGCATGGCCTCTTAGGACTTCCGTACATTTGTTACTGGATTAAAAAGGTTATCCTACTCAGTTGTGTGGCACATTTTTTATGCACGTTTTCAAAACGTAGGCTATGCATCTTGGGGGTTCCATTAAACATTGAATAAACATTGCAATGTTACAAATTGCGCATAAAAACAGGTGGATGGAAAGATGTAAAACAACACCTAATAAAACTAATTCAAGGAGGGTCAAATATACAACTAATAGTCAAACTCTGCATTAAATAATATTAAATCTTTGTTCTTAGTCTGAAGAGGAGGCTGAGAGAAAGCTTACTGGTTATTAAATTAGAATAAAAACATTTTTTTTCCCTTACATTTGGAACGGTGTTATAAAACGACTGTGTCCTAAGAGGTTAAAACACATCTTAATGTGGTGTTCCTGATTCCAAATCCATTTCCTTGTGGCTAATTGCTGAAGACCGACAGCTCTCATACTAAGGCAAGCCGTTTTGACTTTCATTCATTCTCAGGATATGTATTCTTAATATCAGCAATTCAATTTTTGATATCAACAACTGAATTTTCACTAGTTAAATGTCACCATAGGCTGCCATTCAAATTTAATTGTTGATATCAAGAATTGATTTCTTAGTAGTTAAAATGCGATTCTTGATATCAATAATTTAATTGTTGATATCAGGAATTAAATTGTTGATATCAAGAAATACTTTTCAACTAGTAAAGATGTTCATTCTTGATATCAACAATTGGTTTGTCACTAGTGACAATGTTAATTTCTGATATCATAAATATAAATGTTACTAGTGAAATTATTCATTTTACATATCAAAAATTACTTCCCTAATTGCTGATATCAGAAATACATTTTTAGATATCAGAAATAACAAATGTAACGTGTTGAAATA
>CAIGQQ010028206.1:0-13423 GCA_903798035.1 Danio albolineatus
GATTTGATTTATTTAAATGAACCATTTCTGTCAAAGTATATTAAAGAGAAATTGAGGAAGAGAAATAAAGCGATTGTACTACAATGCTGAAAGCAGTTGAGTTCATTTTTTATGTAACAGAGAAATAAATATGACACTGAAATCAATAGTAGGTGGTGCAAGTCACTGTCCTAATGAGTGATTCAAATGATTCATTCAAAATGTCAGATTCATTTACAAATGACAGTCTAGTTGAGTGTCTTCATGAATAGATCAGTGAATTTTTGACTCAAATGATTAGTTCAAAAGCAGATTCATTTGTTGTCGAAAAACTAGTGTTGCTCTGTAATTTTCCTTACATACACAAACATGAAAAAATAGACAACACTGTACAACACGCAACTTGGTCTATATTAACTTTTTGTGTAAGTAGTGCATAAAAAGCAATGATATTAATCATATAAGATCATATCATAGACTAGCGTAGCACAAAACAACACAACACAGCAAAGCAGAACTACAAATATATAAATAAACAAACCCCCTTTCATATTTTTACTTCCGTATTTTGAATTATAGCCACATTCTAACAACATTTATTGGGCTTCATCACAGTCTAAATCCTTTCATACATGCATTTATATTTTGCATAGTGAGTAACATAATGTCAATTCACACATCCTTAATACAGCTAAAATATTATCAAAAGCATTAAACATAGCAAACGCCAACTAAAAATGCATCTACAGTATCAGTGGCTGGAGTGTCCTAATGGAAGAGAGGTTGAGGTCATAACTTAAGAGCCATAGGCTATTGCTGCACATGTTACCAACCCCATTTATTCCAATACATGCTCTCATATCTATCTGCCTTTCAGAGAGATGATTAGAAATCACTTACAGAGCGGTGCCTCAGGCCATTTGATGACCACTGATTAAATCTCCACAGTCCTGAGCCTCGGTCATGACCTTTGCTCTGCCGGCTCTTGATTATAGAAAAATCAACTAGCTAAAACATGGTGAGGTGGTGCAATGTAGAAGACAAGGCATTAAAAACATTAATCTCTCCTGATCCTCAATTTACTCTCATTTGAAAAGAGTACAAAGGAAGTGGCATCAACCATTAACAAATGATAGGAGAAAAGCTTTTGATGGCTCACATATATCAGATTAAGGTGTGCTTACCTGTTATTGCCAGAAATGGGTCGTTGAAATGACCTTCAGTGTAAAAGAAAGTGAAAACGAGGAGGAGAAAGAAAGCCATTTCACTTCAATGCTGAGAACAGCTGAGTTCATCTTTTACGCAGTGAAAAAGGAAATTGATGGCCCTTTAATGTGATCCTTTTCTTCTGCTATTGAATCATTTCTAATCATTCCTCCACGTTATTAAATTAGAACGTTCTTAATCTGTGGAACAGGACTGGTTGTATTTTGGATTAGAGGTAATCTAATTTAGTCCCTCTAAAAGAGCTGTTATTCTTCCTCCCTGGAGAATGATAAACTTTCCAGACATTAAAAACAAGCAGTCATTTCAGACAGCGCACAAAAGCATCTGGCAGACGGGAGTGCTATCATCAGCAAGAAAACAAACACATCATTATTGTAAGTCAGGCCAGTGGTAGACTGAATATTTGCAATTTTCTAACCATAACCTGGAAATTACAGTGTACAGCCACAGTATAAATGTCAAAAACTTACTTCGTATTGAATCAATGGTATATGATGCAACACATGCAGTACTCAGTCGCTAGCTTGTAGATTTCAACTCATTGCAATATGGTTTCAAGTTATTTTTGCAATTTTGGCATCGCCACATGTGGGCTAACAAGCCACTGTAGATAACATCAGTTATCAATAACCCACCTGAACAACCTGAAGAACAATGTGCGACACATCACACAAAACCAGGAACAAGTTTACAGGACAGCATTGTTTGCATTTTGGCTACTGGCACTCAAAATGCTTTAAACTTGCTGGTTTCAAATTGAAAACTTGTACAGATGATTCAAAAAACATAGCACAAATTCAGTTTAGGCATGCATAAGTGCGGAACAAAAACAAAACAAAAAACAACAACAAAGCCAGACTATAGAGGGTTTTCACTTAGGTTAAGGTTTCTTCAGTTATCTGTATGGATAGCCATACTGGCGATACTCTTAATGTAAACAATAGTATAATATATAGTGTAGTTAATGTAGTACTGAATATACTGATTTGTCCATATACACTGTTAACCACAGAAAAGAGAAACAAAAATCATGCAGAAGCTCCTAAATCATACATGCTGTAAAAAAAAAGAAAGAGTAAAACCTATTGCCTTAAAAATATTAAGTTAAACTATGTGCATAATTATAAAAAGTGAGTTGTTGTCATTTAAAATACCAAATTACAATGGGTTTACTCACTTTACTAAAGTAACTAATCACTTTTTACAGTGTAGAGGACTAGTAAACTGAATTTAATATGTGGTAAAACATGTATGGGCAGTATTAACCCTTTAAGTTGCACTAAATAAAAAAACTAAACTGGGCCCATTCTTTTGTTTATTAGTAGATTTATTTTTGAATAACATATGGAAAAAAGGTAATCCAATTCGTCAAGGTGCAAATTAAAGATATCAGCCTTATATTCCACCTATACTTGACCAGAAATAGGAATAAAACATGAATATTGTCTATAAATCCTTGTTCAGTGTTGCCAATCAAAAACCTATTTTGTTTCTCATTATTTTTCCTCTCTTTTGCTTAATTTGTCATAGCTTTTGGCAGTCTATAGCACTTTAAATGTTTATTTTTTTCCAGTCCGACCAATTAGTGCAGCCCAAAACATAATATTAAATGATCATGTTCTGCAGCAATATTCCCTATAACGTGCCAGTGTTATTCGGTTCAGTGGCCTTGTTTATGTTCTGCTCTCCAATATAGCCGATTGATGATGTGTCATGAAAACACTCTATGGGACTGTATGTATTTGCTTTAGCTGATCTGTGTGAACATGGATCATATTTAGTACATTGTTGTCATGTAAACCTGCCCTAAAGACCAATTTACACTGAACCGACAGAAGCCAAGCAACATGGACAGTCATCAGATTACAGCATGTCACTTCTCAGATTTTCCATAACTGCCATATTAGCAATTGGTAAAATGAGCTCCAACAGACCCAACACACTAATTTGACAAAACCTTCCAACAAAAGTATACAATGTAAACTGGCTTTAAGTTTGTAAGGCATGAATATGCACAAATTCAATGACTGCACAGCTTTCAGGTGACAAAACAGCACTAGCATAAAGCTTGCCCAAAGCTCTCTCACATTTACAGGCCCTCAACAATAAAACCCCAGTTTCCTATTATAAGTTTGCACTGGGAATGATAAACATGAGTAATGCTGGCGCATTTAATGAAGAATCCATCATCTACTCACCCTCATGTCGTCCCAGATACTCATGACTTCGAAGGCTGCTGGAGAACCTCCTGAATCTGGCAGTGGATCAAGACGCTTCAGCAGTCTCTTCCATTAGCAGGGTCCACTGTGAATGGCTATGATGTAGTTCTCCTGCTTTGCATTTGGGATGCTGTCATCATTATGTGAGACCTGTAACCCAGCTCGGTGACTCATTTATTATTTGTCTCAAATCCCTACAGCCATATTCCATCCGGCGATCAAGTTAAACGACACCTGCTATTGACCGCCAGCCCCCGAACATGAAAAGAAAGGGGCATCCTGTGAACAGATGGGGTTTGAATAGATTGGTGTCCGATCAGCTTTAAACATTACATCAAATTACACTACATTACTATCCCGTGCTCCCAGATGTGATTATCATACAAATGGACGATTGTTCATAATGTGCTCATGATCAGGGTGGAAAAGGATTCCATTTCCGTGCGCAGTCAGAGCCAGGAAGCATTTCAGCACAGTAAGAGATGTGACACGTATATGGCTCTCGGAGGTGAAGAAAAGCTGCTCGGATGTTGCTCTTGGTATGATGAGGGTCTTTTTTGGATGTGGGAGAGTGCTGTGAAAAAAATTCCAAGTTGACAGGTCTGGAGAGATAAGAGCAGTCACCAAGCGACAGTTCGGATGTCAAATGCAGCTATGCATGACCCAACATGCTGCATCAGCCTCCACCAAATAACCTCGCTTATCTTCTGTTGCTGCCATCAGAAGAATAAAGAGCGACCAGTTTGTTTTTTTCCCTCCTCCTTCTTCTTTCTCCAGAATTCTCTCCAAAAAGAGTGCCATCTTTCAGATTGAGCGCCTCCTCCTCTGAAAGCCGGTGTGCCTGCAAGCTTAACTCTGAACACCTGACCAGCTAATCAAGGCCTCAGCAATTACAAGCAGGTGTGTTGGAAGCAGATATTGACACTGCTGTATTACACACAAAAGATTCTCTCATATTATCATTCAGAACTCCACTATTTCAAGTTAATCACACCGTTTCACTCAATCATTCTTTCCTATCTTCTACACCAAACTTTTTTTAGTAAATGGGTGGATTCAAACCCATGACTCTTGGTATCCAACTGCTGGATTCTACCACTCAGCCAGAGGAGATCTGTGAAACAAGCATTTTATTTTTGATCTTAAGGCGATATGGTGATATGATTCTTTGTGCTGTTAACTTGTTTTAAACTTTGAAACAGTTGGATTTGGACTCTTGATTTAAAAGCATTAATATGCTTTTGTGTATGTGTGTGTGCCAGCAAAAAGCGCTAGTCTACAGTTGTTAGTTATTGGGTTGCTCATAATAAATGATGACAACTAAACTTGAATAGTTTTTAAAACGTGTAGAGAAGGTTATTGTAAGGAAATGAAGGTAACACTTTATTTCAATGGTCCATTTGAGTATTAGTAGACTGTCTACTTAATATCTGTTGATAGTGACAGTCAACAGATATTTATCTGACCATAAGAAACTTTGTGCATGTCAAGTACATGTCAACTTACACTAACCCCAACCCTAACCCTAACCTTACAGTCTACTTATAATCTAATGAGAATTAGTTGCACTGTAACTTAAATTTAACAAATGGACCTTTAAAATAAAGTGTAACCAAAATTAAAACCAACAAATCCTAGGCTAGAGCTGTTGTTACTATTTTTAATGAACAAAAATAAACATAAATTGTTCCTAAATTTTTTAAAAGCAAAGAATGAACCCTGAAAGTACCAAACTGTTCTAACACTTTAAACTATTTGAAGCAGTTCTGTTTTTGACCTTAAAAAATGTGGGATTCAAACCTGTTATGTCAGGAACAGACAAACAATGTTTTAGCACTCTGAGCTATTATAGAACCAATGACTTCAGATTGTTTGTTAATACATTTGGAAGAAATGGCCTGATTGTAATATAAACATTGAAATAAGTAAGATTTCAAGCTTTGAATTAAAAAGTGTCAAACTATGTTCTAACGATTTAACATTCAGATAATGAAATCTTTAAATCTGTCAAATCTTTTTGGAACTTGAAACTTGGGATTTTAACAGATGACTTCAGAATTACATGTGCAAACCTTTTGTGTAACACTGGAAAAACTTGTGTATAAATAAAAACTGTTGGTTAAAGCTGGTTTTGTTTAACATTCATTTATTGCCAAAAATCGACAACATCTAAAGCATAATTGTTTCCACACTTGTAATATGTACATCAGAGAAAGCAAGTTTCTTAACTAATGGTTTCAAAAGTGCCAAATTGTACTCAAAACTTAATGTTTTGAGTAAACAGAGAGCATTGAAATTGCTAAACCTCTGGTCTGTTTCAGAATTTAGAACATAATTTCTGGCATACAATTGTTATTTGTTAAGTTATTTCTGTGAAATGACCACAACCCATAATAGAATTATTATTAAAACAATATTTCTAGCCTCTTTGTTTTACTTAATATCTCATAAGTACCATACAATGTTCTGGTGCTTTCAGCTTTCAATAAACTGCTGGTTAGAATTTTAACAACAACTTCTGTCACTTGGAGCTTTTTCATAATATTAAGGTAATGGTTTTATACATAACTTTAATATAAAGCATGATATTCTAAAACACTGAAATTCAGTATTTAGACCCATGAATCGCATGTATTATATCAACAATCAATTAATTTTTATCCTCCGAAACTCGGGGAACTGGAAAATATCACAACATTGAACTGTACTTGTTGTTTTGGCACATCTGCTCGTCCCAATGGCACCACACTGAGTAACATGACATCTGCTAATTGGCCACCATTCACAAGAAAACTTCCATTCATGGACAGTGTATTTCCTATCGTAAACCTCACAGAGGCCAGCAGACCCAATCCAAAACCAGAGCAGCCTGAATCTGAATGCTCTTTCCTGATTAGAGCTCTCAAACCAATACTTATGTATAACAGAGAGCTTCTTCAAACTGCACAAACTGCTTGGGAAGCTAAGGATGCGTATCTCTAAAGCGCTCGAGTCCTCATTGATGTGAAGGACCCTTGAAGTAGACCACTACCATATGTTCAGGAAATCACACCAATTCCATGTCCCTCAGCTACTTTTATTGATTTTGTTTTGGTTAAACCAGTCATGCCGAAGCAAATATGCTTTTGACTTTAAGGCCTTGAACGCAGACTATTTACAGTAGCAGCTTCTGCAAAACAGGCAGAACACCTTGATGTTAAAAAGAGATCAAAAAACATGTCAAAAACCTATTTTACGTCATTTGACTATCTTAAGGTCAAGGTGACATCTTAGAATGGTGTCAAAAATCACTTCATCGATTACAAGACTGTCCTGTGTTTGATTTTTAATATGTTCTTTGACACACACCAATGTAAGATGTCAATTTGATATCTTTTTGACATCAAGCTAGTTCCGAAAAATCCAGTGGAACTGAAGCTGAAGCTTTCAGATAAATAAGAATTTTCTGATGTTTTTTGTCGCTATTTTGGTGGTCAAAAGCAACATTATGAAGCTGCAGGCCCGGAGACACTACTGCACTCTCAGACCAGCACTTCCAGACTTAGGCTTATGGTCACGTGTCCGATGTTGCTATTTGCTAGTTCCAAGATGTCCTCGCTGCAGTCTGTAATCATGATGATGCACTGGGCCATGTCCAATACATGGTGAACATTGTACTGCCCACTTAAGTAATGTCCACACTGCATTGATGATTGGTTTTAGGGTAGGAGGAGGTGTAAGTGATCGTACATTAAGTAGTGGACCTGGTCCAGTACATGATCAAGCTGTGGGTTGCAGCAAGGGATGTCTCGAAAGTGCTGGTCTAAGCATGCAGTTGGGCTTCACCCTTCTCGTCAAAAGGCCATCTATTGGACGTCAAGTTTTTGACATCAAATCGATTCACATTTTTGACGTGTTTTTTAATGTTGTTTTGACACCATGGTGTCCTCTGGGTCAAGTAAAAACCTTGGCATAAGAAGATAATTTGTTTAAAATGAACTAAATTGGTCAGCACCAACAGCCTAGTGGTTAAGTGTGCTGCCATACACCACCATGGTGTGCACGGTGACCCGAGTTCAATTGCTGGTGAAAAAAGGAAGAAGGTGAAAGACATATAATATAATTTAATTAAAAAATTTTATATAATAAAAAAATGAACTTAATTTTAGTAAAGTAAGATTTTTTTAAAAAAGAACTGAAGGTTGGACAGAAAAAAAACATTCATCACAGTTGTCCTGGAGTAGCCATGGTGATGAGAAAAATCTGTTTTGCTTCAAACTGAGACAGCAGCCTCTTGTAGATGACATTTTCTTTGAGAAACCTCAAGCAACGGCCTTTACCCTTTAGTGAAACAGGGCACACAAAAGAATCACAGGCTACATTGACCTACCCTGACATCCTGTATCAGATTTGTCTCCGACTAGCGTATTAAGGTGGATGTTTCCAATATTTGGCAGGTCAAATATGGCTGCTAACATTTTGTTGTCAGAAAGCGACACAGCACACGACTCTTTGGCAAATAAATCTCTCTGTACCTACAGGTGCGCCACAGGAAAAGATGGTGAGGAGGATAAATACACGGATAGGTTTCACGTACACAAGTCTACAGGGAAACTCATTCACACATTAACAGGGTATCCTGGGGGAAGTGGAAAAACTACTGTGAAGGCACCCACCCTGAACACACGCGGGAACACATCGCCATCTGCAATGAAGACAAACTGCTCGTCTTGATAAACAGCCCTGCGGCCGTTCTTAGTCATGAAGAAACTGCATGAAACAAACAGACTCTTACAGAAGATGCAAACACCTGTGTATTTATCCTCATTTGTGAATCAGCTACATTTGAATCACTTACAAATGCACATCATGTGCATGTTCATTGCATATTTAACATGCTAGGAAGGCTGCGTATCATTCACAAGTCACTGGTTTTGATGGGGGATCTCTGAATCTGCTATGCATCATTGTATGCATCCGTGGAGTGTTTCCTGAAAGAGACATGTGCATTTATTATTTATCCTGTTCAACTTCATTTTAAAGGCAAGTCAAGTAAGGTTGCGTGATATGGGAAAGGAAAAAAAAATTTAATAGATTTTTTTTCTTCCAAGGAATAAACTTGATTTTGAACTTGGAATAATATAACAATTGAGGTAAACAAATAAGGCAAATTATTAAGGAAAAATAATTTTAATTTTTTTAATGATCAAGCCTTGATTTTGGCAAAAAATAATAATAATAATTAATAGAGAAAAAAAGGGTTTGGTATATAACAAGTGGCACGTTGTATTCTACAATGTACATTATATCCAACTCAGACTCTGAGTTCGCATGAAATGAAATGTGCTGCAGACCAAGCTGCTCAGACAAATTTCAGATAATGAAGTTAAATGCAGTAAATACAGTACATATTTACTTATACTTTAGCTTTTGAAATTTAAAACAGCACTAACCCACATCACAATTTCAGCCTATACGTGTTCACTTCTTCTCCTGAAAGACTAAAATAATGCAAATTTTAACTCCAAATAACTAGGCACCTTTGCCTAGAAAGTTGTAATAATCCTGAACACCTTTGACACATCAGCTTCAAGACTTCAACTCTATATCTAGAATGGGCAATGCCTCCAATTGGTCTTCCAGAGGTAGGTGTTCATCAGTAAAATTTTGTTTCGAGGAAGATCCAAGATGATTGTGGCAATAAAAATAAAATAAACTGTTCAGAGACTGGCAAACAACATAGCCTTGTTACTAGATCGAGGTGATACGCCAGACCAACAGACAGCTGACTCTTTGGGTCCAAAATTTCAAACTGTATAGGAAACTTTTAATTTGGCCGTTAAAAAATGTGTATTACCTGACAAAAGTCTTGTCGCCTATCCAATTTTTAGGAACAACAAATAACAACTTGACTTCTAGTTGATCATTTGGTATCAGAAGTGGCTTATATGAAAGGCAAAGGCCTCTACAGTCGATTACACTTATTTTACCAAAATTAAATATGATCATGCCTTGATTTTTAATTATTTAACCCTTTAGGGTGCACTCCTTGAGAACATTTTTTGGTCTACAAAAAAAAAAAAACAGTTTTGGCTGGCCAATCCTGGAGTACCTTGACCTTTTTTGCTTTCAGGAACTTTGATGTGGAGGCTGAAGTATGAGAAGGAGCGCTATCCTGCTGAAAATCTATCCTGATGTTGCCATCCACTCTGCAGATCTTTTGCATCCCCTTATACTGAATGTACATTTGCCCAAACAATGATTTTACCTTCACCAAAACTTGACTGATTTCTGTGAGAATCTTGGGTCCTTGGGTCCAACTACTTTCTGCCACTTTTCCAAATGATCAACTAGATGTTGAATATTGAATATTTTTAATGGATTATGTATTTTTATCGATTGATTAGTGTAAAGCACACTGGTCAGCTGTTTTGTGTTTAGTTGTGCTATAAAAATGTAATATACATTTACATTTGTTGTCAGCATTGCCTCTTTACGATCAATTGCTAAAAGCCTTTCATATTTGTAAGTAATTTTGAGCTAAATGCAAATGTAAGATTCTGGGTTCAACTTAATAGGGGAGGGTGATGTTGAGTTAAGCTGTGTACACGATAAAAGACTGTTTACATCTTACAAGATTTTCAAAAACATGAGGACAACAAATCCTAGATTTCAGCATTTTACTTGTATGTGGTGTGACACACATCAAAAGACTTCCTATCAGAGTCCTGAATGTGGAAATCTCACAAAATCTCTCAAGACTTAAGAAAAAAAAGAGGAATAAACAAATAAATACTTGTTACCACAAATTGACAAGCTGATCCTCCATCCAAATCCATTTCACTTCGAGCGTCTTCTGTCAAGCTTGCTTCCTGATTGAATATCATTTAGTTTTAGGTGGTCATCTCCGGCTCGAATTTGTGTTTGTCTTCAGGCTTCCCCAACACATCAGGTTTTCAGATCCGAAATATTCAACATCCTCAAAATCTGGTGTGTACTCCACATTAGGCAAGATTCAAAGGCCCTGGATATACTCTGTCTAATTTACAGTATATTATGGAAGCAGGCATATTCAGGAGGAGCTTAATTAGCTGATCCAGGTGTAGGAGCTTAATTCTGTGGGAGAGTAGGAATATGTTTGGATTGCCCTTGTTTAGTGTTAATGACAAGAGTTTTTACAAAGGCATAAAACAGAATTGTACAGTATTGCAGAATTCCTTTTGCCGAGTTCAGACTGCATGATTTTAGCCCCAACTTTGACTCGCCGACAAGTTTTGAAATATCGCAGACAAATACCTGAAATCACAGGCAAATCAGTGCTCGTTCACGTGAGTAACAATCACACAGTGTGAACTATCAAAGACATGATCTAAGAGAATCGCCGATGGCCATGAGGCATTTGGCATGCTTCAAATCATGCCGTGTAAAATGTGTTCTGATTGAAAATATCACTGGCGATCTCCTACAGCCAATGAGAGAGCAGCATCTACTAGCATGGGGGTATCTGCAGGTCAGTCGGAGGTTGTGGACGTTAAAAGTGTTTCTTTTCAGTCTATTTTGACCCAAGAAGTGGAGAAAAAATAGTGGAAATTTGGCAGCGACATTCGTGTCTGTTTGACGTTTCATCTGAGCAATATCACAACTGGGTCGAAAAAGAAAAACAGTTTGAGATAAATTGTTAAATCCCTTCAAAAGCTAGGTGAGCAAAATAAGTACATTTATACCCCACTAAAGGCCTCTTTCTCATTACGTAGTTAATAACAAAAGATATACTACGTGCGCAGACTCCATGTCACCATGTGTTTGGTTCTGAGACGTAGTTTGCGGACCGAGACAATGTTGTCTGCGATTCTTCTGATTATAAAGTCATGCAGTGTGAACCCCATGTTGCTGATCCATCCGACAGTGTAAACACAGCAGCGAAGGAATGCTACCCCAGATAGTCATGCAGTGTGAAAACATCTATGACGAGACTACTTTGCACTTGGTAGCAAAACTTGATTAGCAGCGCATCCCAAACTTCTTTGCAATTTGTATGTCTACCTCATCAAACATACTTGTCTCAAATCATCAGAGGATTAGTAGAGTTATCAAGACCTGAAATGGATATTAAATAACGAAGCATCCAAAACTTGTAGGAGAGTACAGGTTTGTGAAACAAGACATTTCTATTTCGATTCATTTATTTTTTTAACACGCGTTTGTTATTTTTTTGGGATAAGCTCTCAAGAGAGAGAAGCATCAGCACGATTTGATTCTTCACATTGAATACTAAAGTAGCAGGAAACCCCAAAGAAAGCCATTCACATTTCTCAACACCCACATGCAGGAATGGGAGCATGATAGGAATTTTGTCCGCTCCATTTTATGTTCAGCAAATAGCCTGGCAGTAGTGCCTTCTATATATATTTGTGTTTATCCATCTCAGGCTTCACATTCACCGTGATTCCATCTTACAGTTGAGATTACCTGAATTTTCTTCTTATTACCTGATCTTTTTTTCCCCCCACAGAGGCAGTCATGGTGTAGGTGTATGCATGACCTGAGGGCTCTCCAGAGACATGACGAAATCGTGGAACCTTTGGTGAAACAACTGCCATGTACTTGCAAAAATACAAGTGTGTAACCTTTATTCTTGTTCTTCGCAACCAAGAACAATACCCCTTGGGCTTTATTGTTTGCTGCTGGTTTGCCTTAACACATAATGAATGACCCTGGAACAAAGATTCCACAGCACCTCTGATGAGCAATGTCACATGACAGCCATACATGCACATGCGTCTTTGACTCTCAATAGAGGGACTGGATCCGTCAAGGTCCAACGCTTCTTTTGAAAGTCCAGTTTTATAATGGAATCTGCTGAAATGTGACATGAAGCCTGGATGTGGATGAATGAACAGAGATAAATAAGAGTCCAAACACCTCAAATTGGCTAAAAAAAAAAAAAACCTGATGACCTTGGAAGGATATTACAGAAACAGAATTGTTAAGCACACAATACAAGGCCAAAATTGTTTTACCTTTTTTTATTTTAAAGATCAATTCAGTTGAGTATTTCTCAAATCAGGAAAGTGAGAAAGTAGTTTTTGTTACGTTCTCTTCGAGTTCCACTGAAATCAAACATAGATATATACACTAGATATCGCATACGGACCCTGAACATGCGTCAATAGCGCCACCACGTTTGTACAGTGCTCCCAGGATAAATGTCATTCAACCGCACTAGTCAAGACTAAAGCTAATCTGAAGATGCTGGACTTTTAGCGCTATGTACGGGTGTAATGAGCAAACAAAGAAAACAAAGAATAAAAGCTGAACGTTTCATTGGTAAGATGTAGTTTTTGTATGTTAAGAACTTTCGTGCTAAACAAGTATTGATGATAATACAGTCTCTTAAGAGTTACATTGACCATAAGGCAAATTAGCACCAAACCTGCACTAAATGCTAGGCTTATTTTGTTGAATAAAATAAGCAAACATTGTAAATGAAATATGACAACAAGATGCTGCGGTGCCAGAAACTTGTATTGTGTCGGCTAAGTGAATGAGTTGTTCATAACGGGGATTCATGCACAAACGAAACGCTCCCTCCGTTTAGAATGAGAAGTGAAAGCAGGAGAGGTACATATCTCTTGCTCTGGATGGCCAGTTCTACACGGCACCTTGGTCTCACATTCATTTCAAAGAAGCGCTACCCTGTACTAAAATGGTGGCTCTATTGACACATTCCTTCCAATAGATAACAATAGCACAGGTGACATTTAATGTAAATGTCTATGGAAAATCAAAAAGTGAAAGTGATTTTTTTTAGGATCAGTATAAGTTAATGTGCTACAAAACAGTGAAGAAATTCAGATTATATATATATATATATATATATATATATATATATATATATATATATAAATGATTTTTTTTTATCACCTCATACTGTACTGAAGTTTCTCATCAAACCTTCTGACCAATCAAATACTCTCTCTCTTGCACCACTCATAAAAACAAAACTCTATTGGCTGTTT
>CAIGQQ010028207.1:3127-14561 GCA_903798035.1 Danio albolineatus
TAGATAGATAGATAGATAGATAGATAGATAGATAGATAGATAGTATGGTATAGAATTCTATATATTTTACATACATATTTACACAAAGGTACATATTTATAAATTTACGTAAGGTATACAATTTAATTGACATTTTTTTGTAACCACTACAATGTGTATAAAATGCCATGTAAAATATTTATTTATTTTTTACTCTTACTAAGGCAAGGCAAACTTTATTTTCACGATTTCACAATTTTACACAACCGTAGTTGATCCAAAGTGTTTTACTAATAATATTAATAATAAAAAAACTTGTGTTAAAAACATAAGAAACGTAAATACACGTACATATATGTGTTTATATATTATAAGTTTTAAACATTTTAATGTGAAAACACACAAACATAGTATATAGTACACAAATGCACACATATAGTATATAGTAAACACATATAGTATACAAACACACACACACACACACACACACACACACATATATATATATATATATATATATATATATATATATATATATACACACACACACACATACAAATTATTACAAATACCTATTATTACAAATACCTAAATAAATTAGCAAACAAAAAATGGCGTTATAGCACCTCCAGCTGGGCATTCATTGAAATGGCTCAGCCAACTGTATTTTCACAATTAGTTTTTATAGGTCTCTCTTATCAATGGTACAGAATTACACTTAATTATGCATATGCAGACACATATATGTAGATGTACTATTAGCCTGTTGTGTAGTATTAGAGACATTGTGGTACAGTAATCAATAATGCAATTGCTCATTCAGTTTAATTCACTTTTATTTTAATAAGGTATCTAAAGATGTGCATAAAAAGTGCATTGTCTGTAAGACCTCTTTGAAACAATAGGTTTAACAAAATTAGAATTGTCTTTACAGGGGTGGCCATCAGAAAGAACAACTGAAATCTAATACAAATTGTAGTGTTTACAGATAAAACATATACATTAGCATATAACTTTTAAAACTTGAATTAAATGTAATTTTGTATCTGGAATCCTTGCAGAGGCAGGCACTGTCTATTCATAGGTGGTCCTATGAAGTCTTCATAAAGGACAATATTTCTGGAAAACACAGAATTATACTGTACTCAAACAATGTTACAGTTAATAACTAACCAATGATGCAATTAGCAATGCTGGCTGCCCGTTTTCGATCATATCTCCATTTCATTTAACATCTTTATGCTTTTCATATTTCGTTTTTGAAAAAGGAACACAAATAAACACGGTCCCTAAGCCGAGCGCGAATAAGAAGCTGAAAAACGGAAGCGTTGCGCTTTTTAAGGTGGACCGGATAGCGTCAATAAGAAGCTGCGAATAAGACGCTGGATTCAGCCTCGTGTACAAAATTGCAAACATGTTTTGGCTACAGCAGTGCAAAATCCAACGGGTTTTGTTAAACAACATTTAAGTTGTTTATGATTTTACAGATCAATCATTTATTTAAAACGCAAGTTTAAAGTTTAATCTGCTGCCTTTTAATGGTTTTACAAAACCACACAGCTTCATCACACACGCGATTTAGCATTATGGGTAATGCTGTCTTTTTATACAAGGCGTGGCATCGAGATGGACCCCTAACTCTTTCTAGTTACCATCCGCCTTGTCTTATTAAAATGTCATTTGGTGGCACTCCACGATCATGACTATGTAAATAAAACATTAACGTCCCGTCATAAATACGCAACGGTTTCTAGAAACTATTTCGGAGAACTGTATACGTGCGCACAAACAGACTACACTACCCAGTACGTTTGCCCCCATTCCCCAAGAAGTATGTCTTTGCGAGTACGAGCTAAACAGCGGGATTTCATTGGACATCCAGGGGGAATCCTCGACTCCTATTGGTCCATTCTCACGTCAATCCAACAGCATCCGTGACTCATGTGGGTGCTCCCTCGCTGGAAACAGGGATGGAATGGACGAGCAAGTGCAATATCCTGGAAGGTGAGCTTTAATATTGTTTTCACTCTCCTCCTGACTAACAGCTGTTGTCTTATATTTCTCGGTGAAAATATCGCTTTGTTTATCTAAATGTACAGGTTTAATCACACCGAGTGCACCACACTAAACCATATTCAGCTGTTAGTAGTCATAGTGAACATGCCTCTCATATTATTTTAGCTTGATAAATACCATATAAATATCAATATTCTCTTTGAATTCTATATCTGATTTTTTTGGGGCTGAATACAGACTGCTACTCTTTGAAGCACAAGCTAAACTGTCAGATCGTTACGGACTGTTATAACGTCCGTTTGTCACTGGATGCGTAAAGCCCAAAGTATACTTGGGTTTTATTATGCGTACTCAAGCGCACGCGCACAGTAGTACAGTATGTGGCCTTTAAAAGTACACGGCAACATAGAGAAAACAAGATTTATTTACTACAGAGGAAATCAATTTGTAAAATAACACACCTGTTGTGAGAATCTAATTTTGTGTGTTGGTTGAACCCGTGAATTTGCATTTATTTAGCCAATTCTGTTTTTATAGCAGTTGTATTTAATAGCAGAATGTGTGCTGATAACTACACCACATGACAAAAGTCATGTTGCCTATCCAAGTTGTAGGAACAACAAATAATAACGACCTGTAGTTGATCGTTTGGTATCAGAAGTGGCTTAAAAGGCAAAGGCCTCTAGATTAGGCTTATTTTACCAAAAAAAAAAAAAAGATCGTGCCTTGATTTTTTTATATTTAATTGGAAGAGCTTGTGCTTCATCCTGCTCCATTTTCGACCATGTTGAAATGTATCTTTTGTTAAAGATATTTTATGTATGATATAATTTTGTTCGAAATCAAATCAAATCAAGAGTAAGGTCTGACTTTGCTAAAACAAAATCTTGTCACTTAACAGAAATAATGTACAGTAGAATATAAAGTCATGGTGCAGTGGAAAAATAATTAATATTGTGTATGACTCCCATGAGCTTACAAGACTGCATCCATACATCTCTGCAATGACTCAAATAACTTATTAGTAAAGTCATCTGGAATGGCAAAGTTTAATGGCAAAGCATTCTTGCAGGACTCCCAGAGTTTACGATTCTTTGGATTCATCTTCAATGCCTCCTCCTTCATCTTACCCCAGACATGTTCAATAATGTTTATGTCTGGTGACTGGGCTGGCCAATCTTGGTGTGCCTTGACTTTGTTTGCTTTCAGCAACTTTGATGTGAAGGCTGTATGAGAGTATTGTATTGCAATAAACCTCAGGCTGTTGATGTTGCCATTCATTCTTCAGATCTCTCGCACACCCCCATACTGAATGTAACACCAAACCATGATTTTTCCCTCACCAAACTTGACTGAAGTGAGAATCTTGGGTCCATGCGGGTTCCAATAGGTCTTCTGCAGCAGACATGTACTGGCCATCGGGACATCCGGGAGATTCCCGGTGGGCCGCATCCTTAGTGGGTCGGTGTGCATGTTGTTTTTAAATTATTTCTAGTTGTAATTCTATCCTAAAAATTGTTGTGTAGCCTGATCCCAGGCTTTTGTGTCTAATTGGCTGCAGGAAGCTGACAGGAACTGCGAGACTGACTGTGCTTTTTAGGTTTACGATGAGCACACTTGACGATTGGCTGAGGCGCTGAGCGTTGACCAATCAGAATCAAGTTCGGGTTTAAGGGCGGTTGCTAAGGTGCTGAGGCGACACAGAGCCGTAACATAGTAAACAAGATAAAACATAAAATATCAATACGTAAAGGAGGGGCTGAGAAGTTGAGGGAGAAAAAAGACAAGCAAATAAAATAAATGAGCTATTTCTGGATGGCTGGCAAAGGAACAAAGTGAGAATGTTAGCGGGGCAGATCTGACGGCTGAGGTGAGACGGACATTTAAGTTAGTAAGCATTTGGTAAGCATTAACAAGCAATTAACATTAGCTAATCAAATAAATGTTATTTAAATTGTATTAAGCAATTAGCAAATGTGATTGATTCTTGGGCTGTAGCGGTTTGGAAATTTCCCTTGTGGTATTTATGGGTGGCTTAATAGCGCGATATGCAGTATTACCGCTGGGTTTTTTGTTTGTTTGTTTTTTTGTTTAGTTTTTTTTACCTTAATGGAAAAAACTTCAGTGACCCATTCTGTTAGCCGGTTAGCAAAGTTTCCTGCAGATCAGCTAATTTTCTCAGTGTAAAACAACACAGTTATTGAACATAAATCATTAGAGTTAGAAGATGAGAGGTGAGGTGTTCGAGGGGTGAGAGAGGTGTATCTCTGTTTTAATAGTAAATAAGTATGTAGATTCCATTCAGCCATTTTACAAGGAGCACAAAGAAAACTGAATTAATACATACAGATGCATATGGTTTATGGTCCTGAATCCTCAATACACAACAATTAATAGGGACTTAATTAATAGGGACCTAAATGGAGGTCCTAATGGGTAAACTTGTTTATAAATCATACAGAATAATAAAATGTGATTTTACAAATGAGAAAATACAGTTTGTACAACTATCGACGTCATCGATTACTCCAATAAAAAGCAGTTTTTTTGTTTTATTTTTGTTTTCCCTACGCAAACATTTGAAGAGATATTTAAAAATGAAATGGAAAAAATAGCATTAATTACTCACTCTTATGTCGTCCTCAATGAGTTAAACAGGTTGGCAACTTCTTCAGACACACTACATTAGCAATTTGCTAAAAATGTTTGACTTGTTAAAAAAGGGGTGTCCAATCCTCTTAAAGCCTGGCCTTATTTAGTTCCAGCCAGCTCAAACATCTTGCATGGAGGTTACTAGTCAATCTGTAGACTTTGATTAGCTGGTTCAGGAGTGTTTTGCTGGGTTGGAGCATTGCCAGAAAGTGACCCAGGACGATATCACGTGTTAAAACTCTCTGGAACCCTTCATTCTGATTCGTCAGTAAATGTCACGATCACCAGCGATCTCCTCAGTCAGAGATCGCTGGTTGATTCACAACTCAGCACAGCTTCCTTCACTTAGTCCCGTAATCACCACTAGCACCTTCACGTTAATGTTAATTGATCACAGCTGTTTCCCATCACCGTGCACTCCATTTAAGCTCACTCCTCACAGCACTCAGGGTCCGAGCTCGTTCCAACGAAACGGACTCTGAGTGTGCTCCCTCCTAAATTGTATTTAGCTGCACTTACCTTAGCGCTGACTTAGAAAAGTCTTCCACGTCGTATAAGCCTTCCAAGTCTTCCACGTCTTACAAGCTTTCCAAGGCTTCCACGTCTTACAAGCCTTCCAAGGCTCCCACGTCTTACAAGCCTTCCAAGTCTTCCACGTCTTACAAACTTTCCAAGGCTTCCACGTCTTACAAGCCTTCCAAGGCTTCCACGTCTTACAAGCCTTCCAAGTCTTCCACGTCTTACAAGCCTTCCAAGTCTTCCACGTAATACAAGCCTTCCAAGTCTTCAACGTAATACAAGCCTTCCAAGTATTCAACGTAATACAAGCCTTTCAAGTCTTCAACGGAATACAAGCCTTCCAAGTCTTCAACGTAATACAAGCCTTCCAAGTCTTCAATGTAATACAAGCCTTCCAAGTCTTCAACGTAATACAAGCCTTCCAAGTCTGCATCGTCATACAAGCCTTTCAAGTCTTCAACGTTATACAAGTCTTCCGAGTCATCCAAGCCCTCCAAGTTTTCCAAGTCTTCAGTCTGTGTGCTTGTGTACTCCTCTGTCTGTCCTCAGTATATCGATCCTCCAGTCCTGTCATCCATGTCCTCAGTCTGAGTGTATTCATCCGCCAGTCCCGTCCTCCCAACCTCCTGTCTGAGTGTATACATCTGTCGTTACCGTCTCCCGAATATCCAGTCTGTTGTCTGTGTGTCCTCTGTCTGCCCTCAGGTGTTCATCTGTTCGTCCATTCCCCCGATTCTTCCATCTGTGGGTCATCTATCTGTCCTCCGTCGTGATATCTGGTGTGTGCTGTCCAAATCCCCATCGTCCTTCCATATCCTTCTGACATTCCCCTTTTGTGTTCAGTATTGTCGTAATAAACTGTTGTTCACTTGAGTCTTCCCGTCTTGCAGTCTGATTCATAACAGTATTGCAATTACAAGTTATGTTATTACCAGATAACTAATGCTGAAGCTAATAACACAGGCTCATCCGGGTATTTCAAATAATCTTGACTATCAGTGGATACATTCATGTCCATAAGTTTGTCTGTCACACAGCTGTTTTTAACTGTTTTGATGTGTGCTCCATTCAGCCTTTTTAATTTCTGTCAGCTTTGCGTTTAATGAAAGAATTAACATAAGCTTTGTGCTGGGCTGCTGAAAAGCCTGTCAGGGTTTAATCTGTGACTTTATTCCTTACATAGCGTTGTGCTAGAAGATGCTCTGAAACATGTGAGCCAGATGCTAAAACATGTCAGAAATTTGTTTAAACATGCTTACAACATGCTAACAGTTCGATAAAATAATCACATAAAACATCCTCGTAACGTGATAGCAACTTGCTAATACATTTAGCATTTTACATTTACACATATAAAAGTTGATAATATCAACATAAAACCCTCCAGAGACTATGATAGGAATAATTTAAAACATGCTAGCAACTTGTTATACCTGTTAGAAACATTTAAAAACATGGCCACAGCCTGCTTAAAACTTGCTTACAACATGCTAATAGTAAGATAAAACAATGTACCATAATAAAACATCCTTGTAAACATGATAGCAACTTGCTAATACATTTAGCATTTTACATTTATACATATAAAAGTTGATAATATCCACATAAAACCCACCAGAGACTATGATAGGAATACTTTAAAACATGCTAGCAACTTGTTACAACTGTTAGAAACATCTTAAAACATGGCCACAACCTGCTTAAAACGTGCCTACAACATGCTAACAGTAAGATAAAACAATAAACCATAATAAAACATCCTTGTAGGAATAAGTTAAAACATGCTAGCAACTAACAAACTTTTTTCTGTCCATTGAATATATATATTTTTTATTTCCACAGGTCAAAATACTTCAGATTGAGTTCTCCTTTGGTAGTATGGCAGCAGGTGAGAAGTTCATCCTGAAACAATCACGTTATTGAATCAGATTTCCGTCTGATATAAAAATAGTTCCTTACACATTATGTTAAATGACACTTGATGCAACAGATGATGTGTCAAAGCTCTTTGGGCTCTCCTATATTATTTTTGACACCATGACTCTAATGAGATACCGAATGATGAATGGATGGAAAATTAATCTCAGAATAATTATAGAAATACTTTTTTTCCCATCAGTAACTGTACATTTTAAAGTAAATAAATGTTACCAATTAGATTTAATATATCTGACAGGCCTGATCCACAGGCAAAGGTTTGAACTGGCAGACATACTGTTCGTAAATACACACACGAACATACAGCGAAAAAGTTTTACCCCCATTAAAACACACAGATTTCTTTGGGTCTCTCAGCGTTTCTAGATGGCAAGGATGCAAACTCTCTTCTCAAACGTTTTCGGCGGGCGAATGCTTTCCTGGAGGAGCTCCGGCAGGGCAACATCGAGAGGGAGTGTGCCGAGGAGAGCTGCAGCTTTGAGGAGGCCAATGAAGTGTTTGAAAACAAGGAGCAAACGGTAAATACTGTCTTCATGAGCCATTAAATAAATGTAGTACACTGTAAACCCGAACAAGTTGGCTAAACTCAAAAAATTTGAGGTAATCAGTTACGTCAAATTTTTTAAGTTATGATTTTTTCTACTTTAAGTAAACAGAACATCAAGTTTTGAGTTTGTTGCACTCATGCAAGATACTTCTACTAACTTAAAATACCCAAGTTACCCAGCTCATACATTTTAATAGCAATTAACTTAATTGTTTTAATTTCTCCCAACTTACATTTTAATAGCAATTAACTTAATTGTTTTAATTTCTCCCAACTTGAAATACTTAAGTCACCCAGCTCATACATTTAATAGCAATTAACTTATTTTTTATTTATCCTGACTTTAAATAGTCACCCAGCTCATACATTTTGATAGCATTTTTAAAAATAACTTCTCCATCTTGAGTTTCACAAAAGAAATTATCCATAATGTTTATCTGTAAACCACATAAATTTATCAAAATATATCTGTAAATTTAAATGCCCATTTTGGGCATTTATTTTTAAACAATAAATGTCCAACAGTAATTTTGATGTTGCTTCTTAACAATTAGACAGTAAGAGATTTAAAATAAAAATATATATGAATTTATTCATAGTTCAGCCAATACTAAATGACAGAATATTCACCCACTCTTAACTTATACCAAAGCTGTTTGAGTTTCTTTCTTCTTTTGAACACTAAAAATATTATTGGGAAAAAAAGCCGGAAATCTGTAACCACTGACAAAATAACTTTTGTGTTCAACAAAAGCAAGAAATTAAAACAGGTTTTGAACAAGTGAAGAGTGAGTAAATGACAGAATTTGATGTTTTTGGCAAACTATCCCTATTTATACTAAAATGCACCCTTACCAATTAAAGGTCCATACATGTTTTGAAGTTACTACCCCAGTAACAGCCTTTATTGAGTGAAAAAAGAAGCTTTACATCAATTTATTCTTTAAGGTTTGCATGCTATGAGACTTTCCATTTTCTGTCATCAATGCCAAGCAAAAATTTTGCACAAATTCAAAGTTTTTGCAAAGTCCTTTATTATATGTGTAGAGCATACATTAATCCAAACAAGACAGGAAAGGCCTGGACGTGTGCTGTGGGTGGTGTCCAATTTATTCTCCAGAACAACAGAGACCCTCAGTGAATGCAGGGCCAATAGAGCATCCTCAGTCAGCACTTCAGTATCATTAATCTAAAAATATAATTCATAGATATTAATGTTAGGACATCATCAATATGGGGCGCCACGGTGGCGCGTGAGTAGCACGTTCGCCTCACAGCAAGAAGGTCGCTGGTTCGAGCCCTGGTTGGGGCAGGTCCCGGTTGGACCAGTTGGCATTTCTGTGTGGAGTTTGCATGTTCTCCCCGTGGTTGCGTGGGTTTCCTCCGGGTGCTCCGGTTTCCCTCACAGTCCAAAGACATGCGGTACAGGTGAATTGGGTAAGCTAAATTGTCCATAGTGTATGTGTGTGAATGAGAATGTATGAATGTGTTTCCCAGAGATGGGTTGTGGCTGGAAGGGCATCCGCTGCGTAAAACAAATGCCGGATAAGTTGGCGGTTCATTCCGCTGTGGCGACCCCGGATTAATAAAGGGACTAAGCCGAAAAGAAAATGAATGAATGAATGAACATCATCAATATGACTGAACCAATATTACATGATTCATCAATTGAAAAAAAATAAATAAATAAAAAACAATGAATGAAGACTTACCAGGATAGTCTAAAAGAATCCCAGTTCACGCTCGCGCAGCAAGAACGAAAGACCTGTGATAACAGTAGTCTGTTATGAGCTGACATCATGCAGTTCCTGCAAAGATGAAAATCAAGAAAAAATAAAAATCTACTTATATTTTAATAAATACTTTAACACATGACCACACCACAAAACAATTAATTAATATTATTTTTCACTGACTTATAAATTAATTTTTTTACCTCAGATAAAAACCAGGTGTTGATCAGATTAAATGTTGAAATCAGGGTCCAGCTGAAGTTTCAATTTCCTTGCTTCAAAACAAGCAGTGTCATTGCAAATGATACTGAAATATTTTAACTGCATATGCCAGGCAGGCATAGTCAAAATGAATATTTTACCCAACTTTTACATGCCTCCATTTTGTGTAACTGGTAAAAACCTCTTTGTTGTCAGCAACAAACGACCTTCAATTCTGTATGTACACAAAGTCACAGTGTCATTTAGCTGAGAGTGGAAGTGGTAAATATTACATTTGCTGATTTCAAAGCCCTGCAGAACATTTATGCCTTAAACTTTGTCGATTAGAATTAAAAGATTAGCATGTTACAATTGCATGATATCTAACGTCAACACCCAAAACAGTTTTAGGGATCATCTGCGAATTACACCGACAGAACCAAAACGCACAGTAACACAAAGAAGAAAACAAATACAGTAGGGTAATTCACTGTAAATATTTTTCTAAGGTTTTCGTGTATTGTACATACATTAAAAGAAAGGAAATATTGGGAAAATCCCTCCTGTAGTTAGTCAGTTTAGTCCCTAGGAAGGTGATTGCACATTATAACGAGAAGCTTACATGTAGGTGAAATACTGTAATTATCTTTTCCTATATAATTGTGCAGTGTATACATAAAGGGGAAAATGTGAAAAAAAATAGCATTTAGGTGCTATAACTGATGTGTGCTTAGGACAAGAGATATTGCCTAATTCTGCTCTGAATGTACAGTAAAGTTAGAGGTATAGTATTCTTGCTATCTGGAGTAAATCAGTCTGGCCTCTAACCAATAACTGTAATCTTTTAGAAATATTTTTTTCTTTGTGTTACTGTGCGTTTTGGTTATGTCAACGTAATTCGCAGATGATCCCTAAAACTGCGTGCGCTAATGTCTGGCGAATACCAAACCTAAAACCTTTACTGAGCTAGGAGAGCCATTGGTTTTCTAACGTATTTCCCATTTAAGGGTTTGTGCAGTTTTACGAAGCAGCTGAGAAACAGATTGGCCATGTTTATGCTGCCAAATGTCCCAAATAGTCCTCGCTGCAGCCCCGCCTTGCAGCAACGGCGGCCGTATGTGGGCGTGGCCAGCCGGAATGCATTTTCCATTTCACATCGCCTTTCATTCGACGCGATGTATTAAATGAAAATGTTTTTTTTTTTTTTCATTTTCATTTTGCTGCAAACATTTCACATAGGCCTTGGAATACATTAAAAATACATTGCCATTTAACATATTGCATTATCGTTTTGTGTATTACATTTCAAATTGAATTTTGCTACAAACATCCCACTATGTTATGCTGAAAATGTAATTCTGCGTTTCCTAAACGTGAATGTAAATGCATTTAGGACAGATATCATTTAAATGATTATTTTGCTACAGTTTCTGCTTGTACTTTATACACATCAAATTCAGTTTGTGTATTGCATTTTCAATTTAATTTTGCTACTTATAAAGCATTAAAATGTGGATACGATTTACATATTAAAACTGTGCTTGAAATGAGAAATTCAAATGATTTAATTGAATTTTCATTTGCATTCTGCACCAAACATTGCACATAGGTCTTGGAAAATGCAAATAGAAATACAGAAATACATTGCCATTTAACATATTGCATTGCCATTTTGCACATTACATTTAAAAATAAATTATGCTACTCATATGCTTCCATAGTGCTAAGGTATCTAACGTTTTTAAACAATAACGTTAGTTAGCAACAAGTGGAGCTTTTTCTGTAATGCAACACATGTAAATGCATTCTGACCAACTCTACATTACATTTAACTGTTACTGTGATTATA
>CAIGQQ010028208.1:0-24461 GCA_903798035.1 Danio albolineatus
GCATAGTAGGCCTAATTAAGCAGCTGCAAAAGTTCAAAACACGAGTTCAAAAACGAGGCATATTAATTGTTCTAATTAACAATATTTATTATTGTCAGCCACTTGAATAAAAGGTTAGCCTGTTAAAATCTATTTACTGATCACATCGATGTTATCGTACACATCAAAGGGTTAAAAGTGTGTTCATTTTTTTTACTTTAATTATTCAGCGATTCCTCCGTGTACCACTAGAAGGAAGCTTGTGTACCACTAGTGGTACGCGTACCACAGTTTGAGAACCACTGTGATAAAGCATTAAGATTTTATGCAGCAAAGCCATTGCTTTGTGCAAAAACTTTGAACATTATTACCAAATCCTGATCATGATCTGTGTAATTTGCTCACCTGTAAATAATACTAGTTTATTTATTATATCCACTCAACATGGATTAGATCCATTCAACATCTAAAAGGCCAATGTTAAGAGCGAGGCATAAAGATCCTTTAAATGTGACGTTTTCTTCATAATTTATGTGAATTTTTTTGTTTTGGCAATGTTTAATGTTTTACATTGGATTAGTCACATTCTTTTTTGGATGTACTGTATATATTGATGGTAGACTTTTGCATTTTATGAATCACCAAGGACCACAGTTTTGGCTAAAAATCTTCTTTAATGCTCTTCTGAAGAAATAAGTCACCTGCATCTTGGATTGTCTGAGTAAATTGACTGCAGATATTCATGTTTGATTGCACTTTCCCTTTAAGGAAAAGAAAACATTCAGGTCTGATGTGATTTTTAGGGTGCTGAAATGTCCATTTCCACACTACCTTTGCATCAGTTAAATCAAAATCGTTCATTTAGATGCTAGAGCACACCGTGTTGTTCATCTTTAATGACAAAAAAATCTGTTTCAGTCAAAAAGGTCCTCATATTTGCACTGCCATATCTGTTTCATAAAACATTTTAATTGTATTGTTTTTGGTAAAATGCAATTATATTGCTTGTTTAAGCCAGTATAGTTGCCATCTTTATCTTCTGGTATTTTGAAATGAACAGAACGCATAATGCTGTCCTTGAACCAACCAAACGCTGCTGTGTGCTTTGCTTTTTTCGCAAATCACACTGAATGATTTCCCTTTCTGCTGTGCTTCCAGTAGGTCATGTGACTAAAAGATCAAAGATCACCACCAATAAGAATGTGCCATTATGTTGCTTCGAGTGTTGTGCATCTCAGTATTGATTCAGTAATAGCCCTTGGGAACACACTGTGTGATGATGTCTGTTTGTTTTGACACCATGTACATCAGGGTGTCCAACAGTTCAGTCTGTTAGTTTGAAACCACTGCGTCACAGTATAATGCGTGCTGAGAGGCGATTGTATCATTTTACCGATTCACTTTCGAGCTCCTAAAACGTACTAAATATGGCTAATAGGGCTTAATAGTTTTATTTAAAGGGCATTGTTATGTATATGAAGTCTTTTACCTATTACATCACCTTTTGACATAGTGCAAATTATATGGGTCTCCATAGGCATCACATAATTATATGTTCTGTGAAGAGTAATAATAGCCGAAATGTTATGGTGCCCATGCAAGTTTGTTGTTTTCTAGATCATATTGTATGCTGCAGAGTAGCCTGTTTAGAAAATGATGTGAATTGAAAGAGAAATAAGGTTTATTACAGCAAAACCTTATTGAGAGAAGTAAAGGCACGTTCATACCAAGGACGATAACTATAATGTTAACAATACCAAAATGGTTCTAAATTTAAATAAATAGCAGACTCCACATCACAAGCATAATGATATTGTTTTGCAGAATGATTTCTCCTAACAATAAAAACACTGACAGCCAATCAGAATCTAGGCTGCCATAAAGCACATAAATACTTAAAGGGATAGTTCACCCAAAAATGAAAAATCTTGTCATCTCTACTCACCCTTGTTTTAAACCTTTATGAATTTCCTTTTTCTGCTAAACTCAAAAGTAGATATTTTGAAAAATGTTGGAAACTTGTAACGATTGACTTCCATAGGTTTTTGCTTTCTTACAATGGAAGTAAATGGTTACAGGTTTTCAGCTTTCTTCACAATATCTTCTTTAGTGTTCAACAGACGAAATACACTCTTAAAAGTTCCAACCTACTTCAGGTTGATTTACATTTTTATTTTTGGGTGAACTATCCCTTTAAATTAGGCAGACCACAGTAGTGTAGTGGTGTCAAAAATGGTGACTTGCCATGTGCGCTCCATGTTACTCTAAAAGCTGTGTAGACCTGCCTGCAGAAGTCACTAGAAAAACATCCAAACTTTGCAAGACTGCAAGTGCTCATGTGCCATTTGGTATTGCATTATGTATTCAAAGGCTAGAAATGACCCATAATGCAGTTGCGAGGATTGTGCTGAATTAGTAGTTGTGTTGTAATACTGAGATCCTGGATAGTAAAAAGCAACATGTTTCTTTAAATTGTGAATGGGGAATTTTCAGAGAGCTTGTACCACATGACCACAATAGATTTATTCATTTGTCCCCTATTCAGAACTCAAGAATTCGAAGATGTGAACAGCTCTAATTAAAAATCACCAGTTTAAGCAGTACTAAACTGCAGTGGCAATGCAAACTGTTCCAAGCAAACCCCAACTATACCACACAGTGGAAAAGCAAGCAGACTAATATAGGGCTCAGTTAAACAAACAATCCACTGTTTTGAAAATAGACTCATTTTACAACTCACCTATAGAGTGAATCTATTTAGGCGATGCATGATAATATCATTGCGGCTGCTTCAGCCTTTGCAGCAAAATTAAGCCAGAATGAGAGTATATCTCCTATACATATCAGCCTAGAAAATAACATTTCAACTTCTGAGTATTTGTACACAATGTAAATACAGAAGAGTCAAGCTTTGAAGGGGATCTAATATGCAAAAAATCACTTTTTAAAGCGTTTAAACACAGTTGGGTTGCAAGAGTCTGTGATTATAACCTGCTTTTAATGGTAAAACATTAGTAATTATATTTTTTATAATAACACTTCATAAAAACAGTCTGCATAAACACTTTGATTGACATTATTGACATTCTTGTACTTGTCATCATAGGGTGAAGCCCCCACCCAATAGTCACAATCTCTCCCTCATTTTCATAGGACTTTAGTCTTGTTTTTGAATCTACCGCTATGTTGACACATAGACATTTGTTGCTCCGCTCTCTTTTAAAAGAGGGCTGGGAGCACATTCTCGTTTTAATTTAAAGCGACAGTCAACAAAACGGCACAATTAGAAGCAGTTTCAAAGAGTAATAAAACATTATTTTTATGGTAGTTTGTGTTGAAACTTTAAATACACACTTATTCATCAGAGACATTTTTTTAATTTTGTAAAAAGAGGCATAATAGGTCCCTTTTGAATAGAAAACTTTTTTTTTTGTTTTGAGTGAGATGCTAATGGTCTAATCCAATTCAATGATTTATGCTAAGCTAAGCTAAAAGTGTGTCTGCCATGCCAAGAGTTTGTCTGAATGGCTTCAAAAATGGTAAAATTCAACTATTTAACTCTAAGGGAGTTTTCAAATTAGCATATATCCCAAAAAAAGTGGAGTTTTCAAATCTAATCTATCAGTATAGTTATGGTTATTGGTGTGAACGAGTTACTGGTGTCATCTGTGATTCACGGGCACGACTACGTGAGATTTTCCCTTCCAACCTGCTTCGTAAAATATTTTATCCTCTCAGGGAACTTGCTCTCATTTCACTTTCTGCTTGAAGCACAATTAAAACTGAAATCTTGTTAGCGCAGAGGCTTCAACAATAGGCTGAGTGGCACTGTCTCTTTACCCATTGTGGGTCGTATCTGCTTTGTTTTGCAGCCAAGCTCATTCTCTTGATTACATGTTGTGTGTTTACCTAGATTTTTCTTTTTTCAAGATCCCCATATTCACCTTCAGTCTTCATGTGGGAGATATAGTTGGAGGATCTGATGTGTAGCGTGTGAGCCACATGATTTATAATGGGTCTTTACAATTAGTGGAATGTACTATTTATATTGGAAGGAAGCAACTGTACATGCAAATTAGCTTTTTTTATATATGTAAAGTATTTGATCATTATTTTTCTGTCCCCCTAGTTTCTTCTGAGGAATATCATTCTCAAATGAACTGACTCTTTGTCTACTTGTCCAAAATAAATGTGATTGTTCCGCGTCACATCACTCACTTGAGACTATTTCAAGTTCTGGACTTTTCTTAAATCCAGATGTTTATTAGCTATTGGAATAAATAATAAAGTTGTTGTACTCTGTCTGACCTTGTCATTTTTTTTTTCTTCTTTTTTTAAGTGCCAAATTAGAGAACAATTCACGAGTATGAAAGATGTTTTTTTTTTTAATTGTTATTATTAATTTTTAATAATTGTAAAAAAAAAAGTCTCAGTGTGGTTAAGCATGATTATTAAATGCAAAACAATGTTTCTGCCATAAAATCTTTATGGCCTAAAATTTGAAAGCAAAGATAACAATCAGAAATATATATATACGCACACACAAAGTTGAAGTCAGATCTCCCCCTTTTCCCCACAACCCCCCGGGTTAATTTATTTTCCCGTATTTCTGTTTAAAGGAGAGATTTTTTTCAACACATTTCTAAACATAATAGTTTTACTAATTCATCTCTAATAACTGATTTAGTTTATTTTTGCCATGATGACAGTACATAATATTTTACTAGATATTTTTCAAGACACTTCTAAACAGCTTAAAGTGACTTTTAAAGGCTTAACTAGGTTAATTAGGTTAACTAGGCAGGTTAGGGTAATTAGGCAAGTTATTGTGTGATGATGGTTTGTTTAGGAAAAAAATTGCTTTAAAGGGCTAATAATTTTGGCCTTGAAATGGTCTTTAAAAAATTAAAAACTGCTTCTATTATAGCCAAAATAAAACAAATAAGGCTTTCTCCAGAAGAAAAAATATTATCAGACATACTGTGCAAATTTCCATGCTCTGTTAAACATAATTTGGGAAATATTTAAAACAGAAAAAAAAATTGAAGGGGGGCCAATAATTCTGACCAACTGAATGAGCAAAATCGCACATGTAGCAGTGTGATATTCATCCATGTTGCACTGCTACGAGTGTGAAATTGTGTTTATAAATCGTGTATATAAAAAAGAAGATCAAACATGGAGAGTCTAAAACCCTTTTGTATGAGGAACTACTTTCTTCTGCCATTGCTTCAAATCTGCAGCTGACGTCAGAACAGCAGAAACCATTGCTACTACACAAACATCACTTTAGAGCTAGTATTTGAATGATTCTCTAGCGTAGAGTATAAAGGGGCGACAAAACAGGTGATTTTGCATACATTTTAAGATTATAAGGCTGAACGGCATGACATGACATCAAAGATTTCCCAGTATTTCTCTGTTGCAATCAGGATGTCACAATAATTAAACCCCAAAAAAGCCAAAGCAAAGCAAACACTAACTTAACCAGAAACACCACTAGACTATGGTATAAATACTGCACTACAGCATACAAATAAGAGAGAGATCGACTTAGAAAGACGTCTTGTTGGTTTATAATGATTTAATGAGCTGTAGTTAGTTATTACATTGAGTTTTGTCTCCTCTGAGGGCTTATGCGCTCTCTGTCGCCGTCTTGTGGTAGAACGTAAACCGTCTTTTCTCTGCTCAGTATGACAGGCTGATGGATGCTGATGTGCTCTATATATACTAAATTATTAAATATTTGCAATAGGCAATATCCTTATGAACAAACTACATAGATACAATCTAAACAACTACATTCTCACCTAAAAAAGCCTCAATAGTATATTATGTTGTCCAACAGCTGCAATATTTGTCAAACTGTAGTGAGTTTACTGATCTGCTGTCACGTAATACAAAAGGGTGAGGAGGCTGTACTAGTGCTGTTATTGCAGAATATAACAGGGCTATCAGCCAAACCGATTCAAAAACCAGACAGAACTGATGTATAAATATATCATTTTACACAATAATAAAAATACAGTCCACTTACACTTTATTAATAAACTAATATAGCTTTTAATATAGCTGTTTTAGCCTTTTCCCCCATTGTTATGCCAAGATGTAATTTATACAGAGATAGATTTTTTTAATATAAACCCTAAATGCACTGCCTAATATATTGACAGCATTGATAATAAAATAAAAAAACAGCAAAATAGTTCAAAATAAGAGCTAGTATTTTAATGATTCTCTAGCGTAAAAAAATAAATAAAATAGGGGTGCTAGTGTAGACTAAGCATGAGGGTCTGGACAGAGAGAAAAGAAAAAAAGGGAAATTACAGTTACAAGATCACATTATTCCCTGAAGGTACATTTATAGCGGAGAAATATGATAATAAAGTTACATGAGAAACATTAGATCTTGAAGCCAGTGTGATCCTTTAGGTCAGGGGTGTCCAAACTCGGTCCTGGAGGCCCGGTGTCCTGCTGAGTTGGCCTCAACTTGCTTCAACACACCTGCCAGCTAATATTCTTACCGTAAGAGCTTGATTAGCTGGTTCAGGTGTGTTTGATTAGGGTTAGAGCTGAACTCTCCAGGACATCGGCCCTCATGGACCGAAATGGGACACCCATGCTAAATGTGTATTTAAAGATCTCCAATGCAATAAATTTTGTCTCTTTTATTAATATTTTTTAATATATATTTTCCACTTTCACTTCAGTTTTAAAAGAAGTTTGTCATTTTTATTAGTTACTTTTTTTGCCTCTTTGTAGTTTTTTTTAGGTTTTATTTATTTTTGCAAATGCTATTTCATTTTAGTTATCAATTATTTTATTTCAAATAAACACAGCAAGAAGGTCGCTGGTTCGATCCCCGGTTGGGGCAGGTCCCGGTTGGGCCAGTTGGCATTTCTGTGTGGAGTTTGCATGTTCTCCCCGTGGTTGCGTGGGTTTCCTCCGGGTGCTCCGGTTTCCCCCACAGTCCAAAGACATGCGGTACAGGTGAATTGGGTAAGCTAAATTGTCCATAGTGTATGTGTGTGAATGAGAATGTATGAATGTGTTTCCCAGAGATGGGTTGTGGCTGGAAGGGCATCCGCTGCGTAAAACAAAATGCCCGATAAGTTGGCGGTTCATTCCGCTGTGGCGACTCCGGATTAATAAAGGGATTAAGCCGAAAAGAAAATGAATGAATGAATGAAAGTAATTGGTTATACCGTACTCTAATGGCAATAAAAAATAAAACCCCTTGTTTTACATAGTGCAACCAGAAGAGGGCAGTGCCATCCTTTAAAATGGGCATTAGGCATTTCGGGTCCATTTACAAAGTTGTTGTTTCTTTTCTTCTAAAAAAAACCTTCTGATTCTTGGTTAAACACTTATAACAGACCACCAGTTCAATGACCTTCCCTCGAACAACTTTCTGTGAACTGATATTCCCGGAATTACTTGGAAATGGCGCACAAAGCCCTATTCAACAATGCCATGGTCACATCACTTATCACTCAAAGACAAAATAAAAACACCGCGTCAGCCAACGTGGCAGGAAAAAACAAGATAAAAGTTCTGTATCAACCACGCTTTATCTGTATTACTCACTAAGATCACCCTGAAGAGTTTTCCTTAAAACATAATAATCTCACAACAAATAAACATGCACTTCTCTTGACCCTGATCATTCCAGTTTATTTTAAATCGTCTTGTCGAAGCACGTATATAGATAAGGAGAACAGGCTGAACTGTAAGATTCAATAACATTATCTGATATATCAGACTGAAGCGTTCTGACACTGTATGATATATAACTTAATAGTGTATTCTAGTATAGAAATAATATTCACTTTGAAAAATGTTGGGTTCCACATAATCCCTTCATGTTGTCCCAACACAAATCGATTAAGTTAACTCAATTGTTTTTACAAATGTACGTGGATTGAACATAAAACAATTATGTTATTCCAAAAAAAGAAGAAGAATTGTGTTGATTCAGCTCATTTTAAATAAGAATCAAACATTTTTTGAGTGAACATGCAAAGTGGATGTGGTAAAGTAAGTTCATTCCATATTTCCTTTAGACAAATTCCCTGAGAAATACAATGAACAGTAATAAATGACAGTGAAAACTGACATCAAATTTAAAAACTTATTTTAAAATAAAAAAATTAAAAAAACTTATAATTTTTTTTTTTGCTGCTTGTTTAAATTTCTTATTTAAAATGAGTTATAAACACATTTCTTAAAGTATTTTTGGGGGGACAACTTAATTGTTTTATGTTTATTTCACTTACATTTGTAAAAAAAAAATTAAGTTAACTTAATCGATTTGTGTTTGGACAACATCAAGGAATTGTGTGGAACCCTCTCCATCTGTTTAAAAGTGCAGCGAGTGGACTGTTTTCGTGCACGTTACCATCTGTTCAACACAATCTGTTTTCTTGTTTTGATGCTTTATTGGTGTTGCTTTGGACAGAACCATTGGCTGAATCTGTCATAGTCATGCTGCATCATGAATGAAACACAGCTTTCATTGATCTATCATCAAGGACTGGAACTAAGCGTTTTATAAAGAAGCTCTTGAGGTTGTGTTGTTTTACGTAAACTGAGTGTCGCTCTTGAAAACACTCTAATGCTGCAAGTCAAATCACAACTGCTTGGCTTCAAGAGGCTCATTTTCATATTGGGAAAGTCAACAAAATAGTTAATGTTTATTTTACTTCCTTTAAATGGATCACACGCATAACAATGAGTAGTTCACAAACAAACTGTATACCAATCATTCTTGTAAACATATTTTTGCAACAGGATTTACAGGAACTGCCAGCTGTATTTATTATGATAGTGAGACACTTTACAAACTAAGAAACAGTACAATGACCTTTTATTTTTTAGTATAAAATGGATAAATTGAATGCAATTGAGGCCAGATATTAATTTTGTTTCATCAAACCATTATTCTTTCACAGATTACCAAATGGCTTTTTAGATTTCAATTTTTTATATTAAATCGAAGCTATGAATATTTTTCATTTCTTTTCTTTTTTCTCCCCCAGTCTCACTGGCCTCTTACAAAAAAAGGAAGAAATAAATAATAGGAGAAAATTCAAAATAATAATAAAATAAAAATAAAAAAACAGTAATTTAACTAATAAATATATGAATTAGAAATATAGGAATTATAGGAATAAGATTAAAAATATATAATCTATTATTTTTAAGATAAACACAATTATAAAGTACCAGAAATATAATTATTAAAGTGAAAATAATAAACAAAAGAAAAATAAATTGAAACAAACAAAGAAATTAAAATGAATTATGGATTAAAACGAGTACAAAAAGGTAATTAAGTATTAGTGAATAGGTTTAAATAAATAAACCAACTGATAACTGATTAAAATGAAAATAATATTTATGATATCGACGCATTTTATTCATCGTATAATAATGCTAAAATTAGTAAATTTAATAATTATGTTACTTGTTATTAAAAAATTATATAAATGTATTTATATAAATGTATTAAAGTAGCCTATAACTGGGTCTTTATAAAAGAAACTTTACATTTGCGTTTTACATTGTAGGAGGATTGTATCTGGGTCTCATGGCATTTAAAACAGTCAAAATGAACAGATATTTCTCGTTTGTGTATGCGTCAAATAATTAAATAGATCAATTGAACAGATTAAAGAATAAAAAATGCAATGATTCATGTTTAGGTATTAAAAAGAACAATTCTTCTTTTAACTATGTCAAAGGAAATTTAACATGGCAATGGCAAAAAGTTCTTTGTTCTAGATGCTTCGATTAAATGAACAACAGCAGGAGTCGTAAAATAATTTTAAAAACTATCACTAATAAAATGAAATCAGTTTTCTTTTAGATTCCTGAACTTTCCAATCATTTCCCCGTCTCTAACTGCATGGTTTTGTTGCTTTTTTCTGGGAGAAAGGTTTCAGTTCAGCAGCGGATTTGCGTTTCACCGTCACACTCCTTTTACGCACGTATTCCACGAATCCATCCCATTCATATTCTCGAGTGTTCAGCCAATCAGGGACCGCGCGTAAGCGGATTTCCGCGAATCACAGAGCGGTGCTGCCCCGTCGCCAGGGCAACTTTTATGACGTTGCTACAATATCCCGCCCATCAGTGCCTGTCTTCGAAGCGTTTGGACGTTTACAGCCATTACAAAACACAGAATCCACGCCAAGCGCAACGCCGTCTGAGGAACCCGGAATATTTACATCCTAATTTCAGTTTAAAATTAGTTTTCAGTCAACTCGAGTTGGACTTCAAACATTGTACATCTGCCTTTTTTTAGCAGTCGTGTTTGTAAATATAGCCAGCATTGCGTCGACGCGAGACGCTCCGGATTCCCAGGCGTCTGACTGACTGAAGACACGCTTGCGGCATTCTCAACGTTTTTACCTACTCATTTGAACGTCTTTGTTTCGACAACCAGGGACATTTAGATTTTAGAGACCCGCTTCGATTTAGATGGCAAGCTTCCCAGATTGTGTCAACGAAAATGAAATAGGTGAGTTTTCCTCCATATCACCGCTTTGCTTTCCATGGGGGAGGGTCTTAATATTTAGTTCTTTATTTCCGTGTGTGTCCTGTAACGTTACATATGTAGCGTTATATATCGTGTTCATATATGCTACTATTTGTTTTAATTGCCTCATGATTCCAGTGTGTTAAATCAACCATGTTATGACACACTATATTTAATGTTAAAATGCGCATCCTTGATTGTATATGTGGCCATTAACAATGTGACGGTCAAACATTGATAGTTATTTTGATCATTTATTAGTTGTTATGGTCGTGATTGAGCTTCACGTTCACACCCAGCGCGCGTGCACACCTCCCCCACAGCCAGCAGCTCCAGTCCAGACCCACTGAATGACTCACCACACCAGTGAAACGCCTGTTGAACTACAGCTTTAAGAAAATAAACTTACAAATTTGTAAATAAACTTAAAAATTCAGGGGAAACAACGTTTTTTTCATTTGAGTTTTTCATGTTGTAGTGTAATATTAAGGACATTTATATAGCAACTGGAATTTATTGAAGTAATTATAAACAATTAGGTAATATTACTAGTTGCCACTACCAGGGTTCTGTAGTTCTGTAATTTCATACACACAATTTTGCTGTTAAACAGTAACTTAATGTCCATAGAGATTAGTTAAACATTTGATGTTCTAACATTTTCTAAGTTTTGAATGTGCTTTGTGTTGCAACAGGTAAAGCTAAGTTCATAGGGGAACTCATACCTCCTGTTGCACCCTTCGACCAGAAGTCTGGACGGGAGACATGGACTGTAGCTTTTGCACCTGATGGTTCCTACTTCGCTTGGTCTCAAGGACATCGGATTGTGAGACTTGTACCATGGAAAAAATGCTTAGCCAGCTTGTGAGTATAAACACTGATCTCTTTGTTTCTCACTATGGTGAATTGTTATAATGCAACTTGTTTGTTGATGGACTGACAAAGGCAGTCTGTGCATGGCTGGTTGTCTGGTCTGGCCCTCTGGGCTTTCAAAGTGTGGCTACGCCACAGTGGTGCCCAGTTTGGGCTTGCATTACATTCAGAAGCACTGCATAGGTCAGCAGTCATCGTCTCACCTTACATTTGGATAGAGAAACTGCAGTCCAGCATGCAGCTCTGCCAACCAGCCATTGTCCAGTTCTGAATGTGAAATCACCCAAAGGCCTTTGGCTGCATGCCTCCAACTGAGCAACTTTTTGGTTGTTTGTTTTCTCTACTCTTTGCCAGACATGAAATACAGTGAGTCTTGTTCTTGCCTGCAAGATTAAAGTTATGTAGTAATGATCTATTCAACATCTTCTGTGGTCAATATATGTTTCTACCTTTTTTTCAAAGAATTATATTGTATTGTTATAGAATGTATTGACGGGTTCATGCTAGTAGCTGTCATAAAACTCCACAAAATATTACTGCAGCACAATCCAAGGTAAAAGTTTAACAGAGAGGTTACAATCATTTAAAGCTAAACAAACTGTTTCTACATGCTATCTGTAAAAGAAAGCATGCTATTGTAAAACAATTTGCATTCACTGTATGTGAAAGTGTAGTAACTTTATTAGTAGTTGTACACACAAAGGTCATCATTTGGATTCAAAATGTGCTGGAACTTTCCTTAAAGGCGTAGCTTGGTAAATAAGTGAAAGTCCTGACATCAGCTACTCATTCTTTTTTTTGTCGCATGAAATCAGGAATGTTAAAGGGAGTTAAGCAAATCTCTTAATGTAATTATAAAATGCTTGCCTTTGTTTTCTGAAGATGAGCAAGATGTTTATAGGTTCAGAATTTAAAGGCAGAAACGTTCATTTTGTGGGAACTGTCCCTTTAAGGCAAAAGCAGAAGTGTGGCATTATGAGCTTGAGTGGACACGTGGCAGGCATGATCTGTTTCACTTCTGCCTGCTGTGTGTTGTGTTGATGATTCCAGAACCTCACACTCTGGCTTTTATGACTTGTACAATTGGGCAAGTGTTGTTAAATGGGTCATAGTTGATGCAACACTTCAGTAATGTGTATGGAAGGGAGTTAACTTTGCTGTCCAAATATTACTAAGGGTTTTTAAAGAAATAATAATGTAATTTTTAAATGTTAATGCATGTTCATTATCTGGTTCCATCAAGCTGAGACATGATTCGGATGCCATTGTACCACAGTCATTTTCATTTTTGTCTCGCCCTAGTTCTGTAAGGAAGGAAGATCGGTCGAGTTGTGCAGGTCCTCGAAGACTCTCTCGGCAGAACAGTGAGAGCATTTTGCTGCCAGGCGAGCCCAGGGAGCACACCATTGACTGTGGTGACATTGTGTGGGGTCTGGCCTTCGGCTCTTCCGTTCCTGAGAAGCAAAGTCGTTGTGTTAATATTGAATGGCACCGGTTCAAGTTCGGCCAAGACCAGCTCTTGTTGGCTACTGGCCTCAACAATGGGCGCATCAAAATCTGGGACGTATACACAGGTGAGGATCCTCTCAGGTGTCAGACTGAGTCAGGCATTACAGGCTAATTAAGTATCAAATTTGGCTACTGGAACATTAGCAATTCAACTCCCAGGCAGCTTTCTGAAGGCCTGTGGGTCATGGGGCATTACCATTTGTCTAGTTTACTGTTCACATAATCCTAGCAATTAATAACATTAAATGGAGGTAGGTTAATGTGTAAATAATTTAGAGAGTTCTATTAGTTTCTCTGCTAAATTAATGTGTTTTGTGTGAGTACACTCATGCCCGTTCCTGATTCAGCATGCCAGGTTCCTGTTTTTCTATTTCCTAACAGATGCGTGTGCGCATGAGTGTTAGAGAGAGGGGAGGTGGCGGTTATATAAGCTGTTGACATGATCTTTATGCCAAACTTTTTGGCCAAGTTAATAATACTTATCATATTGCTTTTCAAATGTATATCTTGTATGCATCTACTGACAACTTTTATGTAGGTGATAAATAGTTTTTATTACGTGTATTTTATTACACATTAGAGAGGTGTCCTCTCCATCACAATACAGGTTTCTGCTTTATAAAACTTTAAACTACTGTTGGTTTCTCAGCCGCTTAGGTTCTACTTTTTGGCTCTGATCAGGTTTAGCAGTTCAATGATCTTAACACCACAGCACTGTAAATCTGCTACTGTCCTGTTTGGACACTGCCATTGGTTCTTTTTAGGGGACAGCGATGTTTTCTTCATTAAATGACTCCACCTCCCTTCTAACTGAAAGCACAATGCTATAAATTTATCCAGCAGCCATGCTCTTTCCAGGGTGTAAGAGTCCTTTAGTTCTCTGCTTTTTTTACCTCTCCTCTAAAAACTTGCTGGAAATCTGATAGCAGTGCATTGTAAAATATCTCAACAGGATTTGTGCCACACACCTGTCATCCAGTAAGCTAAAGTCACTGTAGGTTTTCATGCTTGACAGACTACAAATGGGCCTTGCTACTAAACCCCAATCTTATATCCAGAAATACATGTTTACATTGTTACAGTACGTTTTAGTCACTGTATTGCAACTAATTATAGGGATTTAATGTTATTAGGCTGGCAGCTGTCAGAGTCTTTGCTTCCATATACCTCAAGGCAGTTATTTTACAACAAGAGCTTAGGTATACACTACTAAAAAAAGTGTAATCTATAATTGTATTTTTTTTTCTCTATTTGATTCCAAAGTAGACCAAAAATATAAAAATTGTTTTTAAATATTTAAAATAATTATTTTAAAACAATTCAGGTTCCAAAATGTTGTCGCTGATGCTACATTGACACAGTTTGAAATGATTAACATGGACTGTGCTGAAAACAGTGTTTAATCCTAAATGGCTTGAATGACACTGAAATTTTGTCCTTATATTTTGTGTATAGGAAAGCTTTTGCTGAACCTGATGGATCACACAGACATTGTGCGAGATCTGACATTTGCCCCAGATGGGAGTTTAGTACTGGTCTCTGCCTCAAGAGACAAGACTCTACGCGTGTGGGACCTCAAAGATGACGGTGAGGACCAACTGTGTGTTGTGTTTCTCATTAACTTTCATAAACTACATTGTTGAACCACACACGGAAAAGTTCTGTGCTGTAGAGACGCCCTGCACAGCAGCCTGCTTTGTTTTTTGAAGCTCTTTTATTTTCTTTTTATCTCCATGTAGTTGAGCACACACACTCGCTCAAGCATGCACGTGCACACCCACTCAGATTCCTCCATATGGGGCAAAGTAGTTGAAAACAACAGAATGCCAAGCCCAAAGGAATGTTTGCTGATGTTTTCTCTATTTCTTGAAAGATCCTAGAACAAACTTGCTGGTGAAATTGAATCACATGAATCTTATTTATATTGGGGGAACTCAATGATAAAATAGAGCTCAATGTGCTTTTTTAACTAACCGTGCAAGAATGTTGGCCAGCGTTCAATTCCTCTACTCTCAAAGTGGATACAAGCGGCACTTGAGAAGGAATTCAGCTACTAACTTTGCTGAAGCAGTGCAGGAAACAATGTTTCCAGAGATAAATTTTCTATTAGGATTAACGTTAAAATGCAGGAAGAATTTTGTGTTTTTGTCCATATTTAATTTTAATTATAATTTTTAACAATAAATGTTGATAGAAAATTAGCTAAAGTTATAGCTGTATGGCAAACCTGATTTACATAGTGCAACATGTTCCTGGATCAACAGCCATGTTGGTCCTGAAACTATATTCAGTCAGCCAATCAGATTTAAGGGATTTAAGTTTATAGTAAGTATATAGTTCTATATAGTATATGTTCTTGTAGACAAGTAAGTTAGGTTTGCAATTAGGGTTATGTGCTTCAACATCATTGTTAATAACCTAGTGGTCGCTTTCATTTTAGAAATGATTATAGTTAAGTTAGGTATTAGATTTAAATAATATTTTTGAATATGAATGATGTACCAGGATCAACAAAGTATGTCTAACTCTCTAAAGAAATGGATGTGCAATGCTGTATCTCAGTCGTTGCTGTTTGTCTTAATAGGTAACATGGTGAAAGTACTTCGTGGCCATCAAAACTGGGTCTACTGCAGCGCTTTCTCACCTGATTCATCTGTCCTTTGTTCTGTGGGCGCTGGCAAAGCGGTATGTTTTTCAGTTCTTTCTTCCTGTTTATTATCTGTTTGGTGTGCTGCTTTCTGTTGAAAGTTCTGCTTTGACCAATCATTGAGTGCTAAATGAATCTTTATCTTAATGCTCAGTGCCATAACTTCGCTTTTATAAACCTTGCCTGCAGTTTTGAGTTCTGGTTTGTTGTTGTTCAAACATATTGATTTTTATATAACATTTTTAAATATGCACACGTAGTGAAAATAAGTCTGATATGAGAAATTTTACAAATGTTTAAAAGTTTGGTGTCAGTAAAAAAAAAAATTAATGAAATTTGTACATCTGATCAGTAAAGGATCATCGCAAGTTTATGCAAAGTGATCATTAAAACATTTAAAATTTAGTAAAATTTAGTAAAACTTATTTACATAAGTTTTGTTCTGTCTTGTTCATATTTCTTGATAACTGAGTGAGCTTAATGAAAATGATCAATATTCATGATTATACTGAGGATCATGCGACACTGAAGTAATCATTGCTGATACCACCATATTTCTAATACTTTTAAGCCCAAAACATTTTAAACAAATTATAAAACTAACAATTTTAACCAACAATTTCACAATATTTATATTTTAAGAGTATGCCGACAATACACAAAGCCTTACTGACCCTAAACTTCTGAACTGTAGTTTGAGTGAAAATGTAGTTGTAATGCTGGTTGTGTGTGAAAGCCCTTACGGTACAAAGAGAAAAGTGTTCCAGACGTTCCATTTAAAAACAAGTTCTAGAGTCTTTCTGGCTCCCAAGTTAATTGTCCTCCCATGAGCAGGCTGCAGTGGTTGAACTGTACGGTTGTGTGTGTCCATAAGTGTCTTGCTTTCCCTGTCCCAGGTGATGGCAGAGCTGTGTGTTTGAGTGGTTTTGAGGGAAGCGCCGCGCTGACATATAGAGCAGCCGGTGCGGACCACGTGGGGCACGGCTGCCATCGCGGCCCCCGTTGGACGCTCATGTGCCCGTGCCCACGCCCCAGGGGCTTCCATGCTCCTGCCCACAAGGGCTTCCTGTACGTAGGTTCTGCTCCATGTCTGTCTACCTCCCGTTGTCGCAGTTCTCACTTCTTTTATCTTATCTCTCAGAAGAGTTGACAGTGAGACCCCATTCCCTTCCTGCCCCCTTACTTCCCTTCCTTATCTCCTTTCCATCCCTATATTCAGTAGCATTTCCATCATCTACACATTTACTCTAAAGCAGGAGCTCTAGGCATTGTGTCTGCTGTATGTGTACACCAACCAGCCAGTAGAGCCCCCCCCCCCCCCACCTATTAGTTTCTCAATTAACCAAACTCACAACACTCTTGAGTCACAGCGCTCAGTTGCTGGTCGATTTATTTATTTATTTATTTCTGTACGTAATGCCCTAGTCTCTTACTCTTTTGTAATTGGGTTAGTAGTTAAGGGGGGTATTTGGAGCATTGTTGGCATGTGTGAGCAATGAAAGGGCTCCTTGTGCCTCAGCATACTGCCAGCAGATCAGTAATATCAGTTTAATGTGGAATTACTCAGATCAAGAAAACCTGTTACGCAAATTTTCATTCTGTTGCGTCATACATGAAGCCACCAGAGGCAAGATCTGTGGGTTTTTCCATGGTTGTTGTACAGTGAAAGGATATTATGTTTTCCAAACCTGGATAACCCAATTTGTCGTTCTCAAAAGAGAGTCTGTTTTACCGGTGGCATACCAGAGTACTTTTAGCAAGTAACAACATGCTTTTTCCTTTTTATAAAGTACCACTTAATAATAGTAGCACTTATTTAAAGCTGCGGTCAAACACCATACAGAAAGACTGTTATGGTTCTTCCATCCGAAAGATATCTGGGTTAGATTAACCTTGAGTTTTGACAATGGTCTTGCAGCTTGAAGCCCTTTCATCTCACATTGCCAAGTAAATGGTGAATTAAACTTACATAGGCCATTGTAGTTTCTCCACAAACACCATAATGTTTAAATGGCAAATAGGTACTAAATAAATAAGTATATGCATTTGCTCAAGTGCAATGTCTGTAGATTACATCAAATAAACAGAAACATGTGAATGTTCACTTAATATAAATAAACCTTGCTGGAACCTTGACTTTTTGGAACACAGTTAAGGTGTGGTCACATAAGCGAAATGTTGTAGTCAGAAAAGTTCTCCTGTTTGTAGAGTAGCATAGTTTGATGTGCAGACAAATTTGTCTGTCCTTTTTATATTGTGTGGTATTGAGGTCGCTTTCCAAAATTTAACATGTTCACTCTATCCTTTTTTTTTAACTCTCCACTTTCAATATGATATTGTACGGCTGATATTTACACTCACGTCAGACACTTTTTTACATTACATGAAGCCCATAATGAGAACCTGAGATCATAAATACCACTTCATGTGCTGTCATTTCAGATGTGGTATGTTTTGTCCAACGCTATCTCAGGGCAATTCATAACTTTTTCATTTAGTGGATAATTTGTATGAATTCGTACGATTTTATTCGTACAGTTTTTTATGATTTACTCATCCCCCAATGACAGTTGGGTTTAGGGGCCACACCTTTTTTAAAATCGTAAAAAAAAATCGACTAAATTTGTATGAATTGACCACTAAACTTCCAAAATGTAAAATAGCTACATTTCTTCATGATAACAGGCTGATTTTGTCATATTGCTGTCATGACGGGTAGTACAATAACTGTGATTTAACATAAAAATAAATCGGATGTTGCATTGTTTAAGGTCATGGTGTCTTTTAATGAAGCACATTTTAATTCCCTTTCTTCTTAATTGCAAACTCTGTGTGGGGAGGTCTAAAACCACATAGATTCATACTGAAATTATTTAGGCCATAATATTTGGCCAAACTGCAAATGTGACCACACCTTTTTACTTTCTAAACTAACTGGTTGTGCTGGAGCAAAAAAGCCCTAGAAAAAGTGGATGATTGATTTAGCAGATTTTGCAGTTGTGTAATTTGCCTGTATTCTGTGTTTGCCAAAGGAGTCTAGCTTTTGGCCATCAAATGTTCTCTTCTCTTGCAGTATCTGTGTCTCTTCGTAGGCCTCCACCGACGCGGTGCAAGCCTATTGTAATCTCAAGTGAACTAAAACTGAAAGGGGATACCAGTGGAGTAACATTATGTTACCTTAAGTTACTACTTTGTATTTATTTTTATTTCCACATCTTGTAGTAATTCATGAAAAAATGTCTTGAATGTAATTTTTGCATATACACTAGTATTTCTATTCACATTTGCAGCTACATTTTAATCGTAAAACCTCTAAAGAACAATTTATTTAATGTATTAAATCTGCTGGCTGCTATGTAGAGATTGACATTTGTGCAGTGTTGTGCATCTAAGCCTTGCTGTTACTTTGGCATGTGCTACTTTTTCTGGGTTTGGTTGTAGTGCTAAAGATTTTCCTAAAAAATGACGCTGAGCACATTTTGATCTTGCTGTTTAATTTGGATTAATTCTTTTGTTTGAATTTCTTGTTTCTGTCTTGTGGAAAAGCGCAGTAGGCTATAACACCTATAACTCTTGCATTACAGGTCTTCCTGTGGGACATGGATAAATACACTCTCATTCGTAAACTGGAGGGCCATCATAATGATGTGGTGTGCTGCGAGTTTTCCCCAGACGGGGCTTTACTGGCCACAGCCTCCTATGACACCCGTGTCATAGTTTGGGACCCTCATACAGCCACGGTTTTGCTGGAGTTGGGGTGTGTGATTAGTTTTTCTCATTCTCTTTCTAAGGGTTTCTGCCTAATGTGAGCTCATTCTCATGCTCCTCTTATCGCTTATCTTCCCTTCAGGCATCTTTTTCCTCCTCCCTCGCCCATATTTGCTGGAGGAGCAAATGACCGATGGGTTCGCTCTGTTGCCTTTTGTCATGACGGTCAGCACATTGCCAGCGTCACTGATGACAGGTAAGAATTCAACATTGGTGTTGCAGTTAGTATCCTAGTTTTAAGGAACGGGGCTGTATGGGGAATGAGTGTGGGATTTTTGTTGCTGGGCCTCTTTCTTGGAAAGATCACATGCCTCTCATATGACATCCATTAATCACTATGAGGCACACAGTTTGCTTCAGCGCGCCTCCTGCCGATTCTGGGTTAAGGCGTTGCTCTTGTACATGAAATTGTTTGCGCTCTACAAAATGGCGGAAGCGAAAGAAAGTTACATCACTACACATGATTTAATATACCTACAAGTAAAATCATACTACTGCATTATTACTAATGCTGGATTTAGTAGATTAAAAATACAGTAAAAACATTTAAGCTGCTTTTCACCATGCAGCCATTAGTGTTTAGTGTCGCATGATCTATAAAAAATCATTCTAATATGATTTTATGTGTAGATGTCTATTTTAATTTAGGTGTGTATTAAATATATAATAATTTCTGAATTCTGGGAATAAAATGAAACAAAATGCATTTACTTCAGTCATTTGTAATAATAAAAATATCTATATTGTCAATTTTTTATTGACATAAATAAATCTTACTGACTCTGAAACTTCTGAAGAGTAAGGCAAGTTAGTTATATAGTTTTATGCACAGTGGCTATTCAAAGTGCTTTACATAAGCAGGGATAAAAGGGGCAAGTATAAATAAAATAGAAACAAATAATATAAAAACAGATGAAATCAGCGTTGTTGTTGTTGGTTTTTTTTTTTTCTTCCATATTCCAAAACACTGGTGTATCATATGTTCTCATTTTACTCTGGGACTTTCCCATTCTGGTGATTCCTCGCCCCCTCTGTGGACTTTTTCGGTACCTATTAATCTATTGGACGTCTCCAACAGATTTGATTTTTAACCTGGAATCAAAAAGTTAAGCTTTACATCTCAAATTCGATTTAACTACTAAACTGTGCAGTACACTTAGAGAAAGCGAAGTGGTGAATAAAAATAAAACAATCAGCTTGTATTTGAATATTTCAGGCTGGTGCGTTTCTGGAGTATCGATGAGAAGAGTCCTCAAGCAATCGGCCCTCTCACTAACGGCCTCTGTTGTGCCTTTTCTACTGACGGAAGTGTCTTATCTGCTGGGTATGATTCCTTTTATTCTGCTGTTAAGTGGATAACATTATTGTATAAATGATGATGCCAAAAAAACTTGAGTTATTATTAGCTTAATCCATAATCAAATGTGCACTGAACTGGTTCTGCAGCTTTGTATTTGAAATAAATCTGTGAGTTGGCTGACCCACATGCAGACTGTAAACACTCAAAATTTTTCAGTCGGTATGACCGGTCATTTGACCAGTGCTATACAATCATAAATATGTCAGCCTTCAGTTTACTCTTCAGTTTACTCTTACTTATTATAATAAGTTTAAGCTAAGTTTCTTAAATGAAATGTCTCCACCCAGGTCTCGGGATGGCAGTGTGCATTTCTGGGCTTCTCCACGCAGTATCGCCAGCCTCCAGCACCTGTGCCGAATGACCCTGCGGCGGGTCATGCCCACTCAGCAGGTTTACACACTGCCCATTCCTATTTCCATGCAGGACTACCTGGCCTACAAAACGCTTTAACTTCAACCACAGCACTCTCGCTTTTTTTTCTTTTCTTTTTTTTTTCTGCTTATACAGACCGTTAGATGGTCTGTTCTTTTTGTATTTATTTTTTGTATTATTTGGACAATTTTCTTTCTTTTAAGCCCATATCAGGTAGCGGCCTTCAGAAAGCCTTAATATATCAGCGGACCACACTTTGTCCTTTTTGATTTGCGGTTCTTTCTCTTTTTGTTCACCTGGCACAACTTGTATAGCACCTTATAGCTAGGTGAATGTGGTGCTTTTAGCTCCTCCGCCGAGTTTAAAGCGATGTGACGGGGGAATAATGTCTCCCCAATGTTCTGCAGTGTTTTTATTCTTCTGCATTAGCTGTGTGAAGGATTGAAGGGAAGATACAATGTGAAAGCATGTATGTGTGAGTGCGTGTGCTGGATTGAAGACAGGTTGGTAGTTCAGGGACACAGGCAGTGCCTCCCCTTTACGTGCCTCTTTAGACTAAATACACTCGCTTAACGCTGCTTCAGTAACGACCTTCTGTTCAACAACACAATCCTAAAACTACAGTAACGCACACGGGCTTATTCTTTTCCTCAGAAATTGTATATTTTTTACCTGTACAGAGATTTGTAAAGGCATGTTTTCGTTGAGTGTGTGTGTGTATATAAATACGCAAGTTTGTATAAATATAACAAGTATATATATGTAGCTCCATTCTTTTTGCCAGCGCTTTCATCCATGGCTGTATTAACGTTAGCTCTTTTTCTCTTGTGCGATGATGGGTTGTAGCAGAATTGCACAACAGTTTGCTTTAAGGAGAAACTGGCAGCCAGTTCAATGATGTATTTCGTAACCAGTAGCAAAACCACATATTCGATTTCTTATTCCAAACAATTTACCACCGTAAAAATTCGCGACGGCACTTTAACAGTGCTTGGGACGCATTGCATTGTCCTAGTTTTTCCCCCACATACACACACAGTTCACTCTTGTGCACTGTAGATGTTGGCTATGTGCTATTTAAGAGCCAACTTGGGTTTGATTTGGGCATGTTTCATCTACCTCTCATTTTTGGGAACTGCTAATATTGATGGATTATTGGAAGAAAAGCATCACGATTCTGTTTATTGAGCCATTCATGTGTTAATTTGACCATTGCCTGTCAGCTTAAAGCAATCACATAGTCTTATTAATGTGGGAATCTGAAGTGGCATGTTGATCTAGTCATGCAGTCAAAGAGTCTCGGCAATAAAACAAAATGTGTTGATAAAGCTGATGCCAAAGATCCCCGCTTATTGATGAGATTGGCGCAGTCGGGGTTCTCTTTCCCTCTTCCTCCATTTATGGCGAAAACTTGAAAGTCTCTTTTTGTATTCGTAAGTCTGCTGTTATGCTTGAGCATATGAAGAATGCTGATATTCAGATGGCTTCACGTAAAGTAGAAAGATGCGTAGATGCACCTGGAATGTGTTAGAATGTTGTGGTAGTGTTTTTCAGTCAGGTTATAGAGATGTTTGGAATTTAGTCAGTTTGTCCAGCTGTTTCAGACAGAATACCTTATGCTGTTCTCAATCCGTCAACAGGAAAAAGTCGTTTTACAAGAATGTACTTATTTTCTCTCCTCCAAGAGTTGGGGTTTCTGTTTGTTTGTTTGTTTGTTTGTTTTGATTGTCAAAATAAAGTATTTTAATTCATTTCGTTGTCTTGAAGTATTTTTAAAAGTTTTTGCGGCGTTTTATGTAAAATGTCTATAATTAAGACAATATAACATTAAACTATTTTTATATATTTGAACATTTTGTTTGAAGGCAAAGCTGAATATTTAGCAATTTTTGGCAATTTTCACTGTCATGTGTTTGTTCAGACTGAGGCAACACATGCCTTTACATGATCTTCCATTAATAATATATATATATATATATATATATATATATATATATAATTTTATTTTTTACAGAAAAAAAATCCTCAGTGTTTGTCCCTGTATCCAAAGTCCAAAAATTCATGATTAATGGTCTTAAAAGGGTCTTAAATTTGATTTAAAGACACATGCAGAAACCCTGATATATACACGCATGCGTGCATTTCAGAAAAAAGGTTTGTTTGCATTTAGATTTAGATTTTTTATGTATGTATGTATGTATGTATGTATGTATGTATGTATGTATGTATGTATGTATGTATGTATGTATGTATGTATGTATGTGTAACAAGTTTTGTATAGTTTAGTTTTTATGTATGTGTCTGTGTCACAAACACATAATAAATATATATATAAAAAATACACATGTGTATATCTGGATGCGATTAATCACAGCAGCACTAATATTTGTATTGTCTGCTCAAACAGTTGTGCTGCTTTTCTTGATCCTTTTAAACGATGAATGTGTGTACTGTCACATCTGAGCCTAAATGTGTGTACTTAACATGACTTACACTTGCTAAAATGTCATTCACTGTTCAACAGTTTCTATACGAAAACATCTTTGCCATATTTAGAACGAGAATCTATAAATAGTTTATCAAAATTCACAATGCACTAAAAACATCATTTTAAAAATATATATTTAAATATGATTTACATTGCAGTGTAAACCTCATTTACCATTATCCCAAAATCTAGTATTTGTTATATATATATATATATATATTATTATTATTATTATTTGTAAGGCTGAATGATAATGTAACATCATTTGCAAACATTTTGTATATCGCATCAAAATATTATATGTAATCAATATCATATATTTAATTGTATCTGATAATGTATCGGAGAACAAATTATCAAGAAGCTGCAAGAGTTTGGTAGTGCTGTGCTCATTGGGACATCTGACCCAGTTGTTGACTGAACAAACAAGAATGACAGTGAGAATCACAGCTGTGTTAATCTACCCAGGCTCCCAGTACAACAGGTCATTACGAAGCCTTACAGAGGCGACAACTGCAACCTTTAGCAACTTCAAACTGCTAGAGGCAGATCTGCTGTTTTTGAGAAGTAATAAATGTAAGATTTCCCTTTCTTACATTCCACAGAGTGTGGAAACTTACTGAACAGCTTGAGTGAGTTCAGACTCTGTCCAAAAGGCATGAAAGGTCATTATCGGGTTTATTATTGACTAGCAGTGGTAATGCTATCGGGTTAAATATTAAGACCTACTGCCAATAAAATTGAAGCTTCAAAGAGACACAAAAAATCATTACTGTTGGAGGCATAAAGACAACATTCTTCACACGCGAGTCATTACAGCCTGAAATATGAAGCCAGATAAAACTTAAAAGGGATAGTTTGCCCAAAAATGAATATTTACTCACCCTCAAGAGCTTATATAAGTTTCTTTCTTCTGTTGAACACA
>CAIGQQ010028210.1:0-19804 GCA_903798035.1 Danio albolineatus
AAACACACCTTGAATCCATGAGTCAGAGATCTGCACAAAAACAACAAAGAACACTTGGTGATTAATAACCGTTCCTATTCTGCAGAAATCATGAAATCAGCTTTCAATCAAACTTTAAACCTCAAGAGAAGTTTTGGCATTTGTCCTTGACAATATGACCGATTTAATGCAGAGAAGTTCCATAAAAAAATGGTCTATTTTTGACAAAAAAAAGAGAAAAATGTTTGATTCATTTTCATTATAACAGCTTCATGACAATCAATGTTATGACAAATGTATTACAAGTTAACTCTTTTTAGGACAAAAAGAGTCATTTTAGGACAAAGAATAATCTCATTTAGCCTAATTGATAACTGGGTTGACAGAGTTGTATTCATACACTTACACATAAAAAACAGTGATAAAGTATAGCTAAGAGTGGTCAAGACAGAGCTTACGAAAGTATGACTTACAGAGGGTTTACTTAATCAAGAACCTTTTCGGTAAATTGATAAGGTACAGGTTAAGGCACAACTTATGAATGACAAAGCATACGAAGCTTTCGGGAAACACAGGTCAAGACAGAGCTTACGAAAGTATGATATACCTGTGAAAAATGTTTGTTCATTATAATGGCTTCATAACAATCATGTTTATGACAGATTTATGACAAGTTTTGTTGTCTTGGTAATGTCAAGTAACAGAGAAAAAAAGTTTGCCACAACTGAGCAAATATTGTAAAGGTTTCATGACAGTCTTATGAACACCCCCTTCAAGTAAAGTGTTACCCTAGATATTATATCATCTTATGTTAGATTATATTCTATTATATTATGTTATATTAAGATAATATTACCATCATACACAAAGCTCTTATACTGTGCACGAAAAACACTCTGTATTTTTATGTACATTATAAACAGGTCTTATATTGATTTTTGTTTTATATTCTATTATAAAACTGCTCTAAATGTTGTGTTTTGAAGGATGACAAGACGCATGTTACTAAAAAAAAATTAAATGACATTGTATTTGACACAATATTTATAATAATAATAATAATAATAATAATAAATTTTATTTAAAGGCGCCTTTCTGGCAACTCAAGGACACCGTACAATGAAACAATGTTTGTGCCTTTATTGTTTTTATTTGCACCATTTGTCATAGTAACCAGTAGCCATTGCAACTGTAAGAGTTGTATTCATACACTTACACAAAAAAAAAACAGTGATAACGTATAGCTAAGAGTGGTCAAGACAGAGCTTACGAAAGTATGACTTAAAGAGGGTTTACTTAATCAAGAACCTTTTCGGGAAAATGATAAGGTACAGGTTAAGGCACAACTTATGAATGACAAAGCATACGAAGCTTTCGGGAAACACAGCCCAGATCAGTGAAATTACAACAGAACTCTGAAGAAACAAGAGTGTGATGCACTTAATCGAACAATGAGCTGTCTTTTTATACAAACACACACACACACACACACCTTATTATTATTATAACTCTCCCGAACAAACTCTATATACACTGTCTATTATAAATATTAACATGAACAATATAAAAAATATTAAGAACATATAATATTACAAATAAAATGAAAAAAGCTGTAGAAGTCAGTGAATCGTGCCTAAAATAAAATAAAGTTCAAATAAAATATTTATTAATAACTATAATGGGAAAGGATACTACACTCAGAAATAGTGCTGTGTTATCTTACAGTGGTAATCTAACGGATTCAGGCGAGGACAAAAAAGTGAAATTACATATAAATATATAATAAATACAAATAATGTTTAAGTATAATGTTTAATTAAGAGAGAAATATACAAAAACACTACAAATAAGCTCACATAGAAGATGGAGTCCAAATAAGTGAAGAGTGCAGTGCAGACTTTGATTGTTACAGTGACAGAGCTACTTGATGTACAGTATGATGTAGTCATTTTTAATGCTGTAGTGGTAGGGTTTCACAGGTGTGAAGGGATCAGTAAATGTGTTGTGGGAAAGGAAGCTCAATTGGTACTAATGGGCCCAAAGTGTGGCAAGAAAATATCCCCCAAACCATTACACCACCAGCAGCCGGAACTGCTGATATAAAGCAGGATGGATCCATGGATTTATGTTGTTAATGCCAAATTCTGACCCGACCATCCGAATGTTGCAGCAGAAATCGAGCCTCATCAGAGCAGGCAACGTTTCTCCAATCTTCTAGTGTCCATTTTTGGTGAGCCTGTGTGAATTGTAGCCTCAGTTTCCTGTTCTTAGCTGACAGGAGTGGCACCCGATGTGGTCTTCTGCAGCTGTAGCACCTCCTCCTCAAGGTTCGACTTGTTGTGTGTTCAGAAATGCTCTTCTGCAGACCTCGGTTGTATCGAGTTGATATTTGAGTTACTGTTGTTTTTCTATCAGCTCCAAACTATTCTGGCCATTTTCCTCTGACCTCTGGCATCAACAAGGCACTTGTGTCCACAGAACTGTCGCTCACTGGATACTCTCGTCCCAGTCAGACTGGCACCAGCTGCAGCTCATCAGCCAGGGGCTATTTAAGCCACACAAGCCTGGTAAAGACAGAGAGACCTCTCCATGAGACAGAGCTTACACCCTTATCCTTTGCCTCAAAAGACAACAGCTGAGGAAGCAATAGGAAAAAACGAAGAAGCTCTCACTGGACCCCTTACAGCACAAAGAAGAGAGCATGGCACCCTCCAGAGAACTCATTTTGCCTTGCTTTCATTGATCATTTATTTTTGATTGTAAATAAATCCACACTCCGGGGCCTTCTTTGAGCCTTGTTGTGTGATTCTTCACCCTGTGACCAGCTTGAAGACCCTGTCAGCGCCCTGTCCTTCTGGCCTTGGACCGCGAGAGAGATGCTAAGTCCCCCTACCAAAATCTCCTAATCTGTTTTATGATGTGTTTCAACAGGTGATGAGAGGGGGCTCATTCGCCAAGGAACAACATGGGGATAACAGGCTAAAGCATTGATGGACCCATGTCCACGTCATCGCGGGGAAGGAAACTTAGCCTGGCCCCCACCCTCTCCCGCATTTCAAAATACAATCTGGCCCGCTCTATTGGGTTGCTCAACAAAGGGGGGAGGAAGATTTGTTGGTTGCACCACACTTCAAGACAGAGATGGTGCTGAAGCTGGCACATTTGCACCCTATGGCCGGACATTGCAGAGTGGCCAATACCATTCAGTGAGTCCATGACCATTTCCACTGGCCGAGCCTGGAGGCTGATGTAAAGTGGTTTTCTAAAGCCTGTCCCACCTGCCAGCTGATGTCGCCCTAGACTCCTCCCTCAGTCCACTGATTCCATTGCTCATCATCGTGGTGCCCTTCAATTCCAGCGCAGAGACTGACTCATGGTCATAGTCCCCAATGCTGCCTGCAAGTTCCTGGCCTTCTGGCAGGGCCCCTATACAGTGGTAGAGAGAATTGGACCAGTTACTTATTGTGTACGTCAGCCTGGAATAAGAACCGACCAGTTGTACCACATTAACCACCTGAAGAAGTGGATTGGAACTAGAGACCAGCTCACTGTACTCGCCACCTCCGATCCTGTGGTTATGGATGTAGTGGATCAACCTACGTTAAAAGATCGATCAGGGATTTATTAGCTCGTTTCAATGAATCGGATCGTGAAGATTCGAATAATTGACTCGACTCAACTGAGTCCGATTGAATCAGATTAAAAGATTCACACTTTATCTACCATTCTTCCAGCAAATAGAAGACATTGTATTTTACCAATCTTGTTTAGATTATTTATGTGACCAACAATAATAACATAACACAGTATTGGGTTAACTTTTAGCAACGTAACTAAATCTACAGCTCGAGGCAGTGACTTAGAAGCACATGAACACGAACACAGTTCTTACAAAAGGAGAACAAAGATTTATTGAGCTACACTACGATACATGAAACTAACTACGTAATAAGCAAACAGCAAACAAACGCACACACACCTTCACACATACACACAGAGGCAGTTCAGAGGATGCAAAATGAGTTGACAACAGTCCCAAATGAGTTCTAGAACTTACTAGATCTTAGAATCACACCTGAGAAACCACAAAAGCAGAGATTTGGCTTGTGTTTAACTGCTTAAGATCAATCAGCACCAGATCAGCAAGAGACAACGTTAGTTTGTTTTACTTGCGAGTTTGCTGAAGACCTGAGTTTCCCTTGCCGGTGTAAGGTATGGTCTTTTAACTACAGCGGTTCGAACTGTAGTTCTGCCGAATGACTAAAAGTTATCAGTATGATGGTAAAAAACTGTACATTTCGAGTCAAACCATCCTTCTGCAGTCTTATACCAAAAACTGAAATAAGGGCATTATTAATAGCTTAAAATGTGGTAGAGCGTCGCTGTTATGTGATTATATTGTATTGCAATATGGAGCGATTAAATGTTGATGTTAAATCAAAAGTAATTGACAAATACTTGAAAATGAGATGATTTAATGACAATAATTCTCTATGGTTACAACTCAATTAGTTACAAAACAACTGTATAACATGATAAAACATGAAATGATAAAAACACATGATAATAATTGTACCCAGCTTAAATGTAAATTAAAGTTACCTGAGACAGAGAGAGGGGGGAGGGAGAGAGAGAGATAGAGAGAGAGTGGGAGAGAGCCGGAGCAGGAAAAGCCAGAGCAAGAAGAAAGTCAGCGCAAGAAAAAAGGGAGCCAGGGCAAAGTTTATCACCTATTTTGTGTCTTTCTTGACCCTGTGACCAAAGCCCAAATACTAAGACATTCAAACTGACCAATCAACATGTGACCACATCGTAAAACCCCCACAGTTCACACACCAGGCCCTGATCTTATCAGTGTCTGCATTTGGAATTTGCGTGAGCCTTCTTTGGTGAAAAACACATGTTCTGCCATATAAACAAATACATATAATAATTTTCATCCCTACACTGGCCTCGGGGAAGCAGGGTGCTCCTGATTGGGTGGTGACTTGTTTCGGTGACTTCTTTGGGATTTGCTCGCACATGAGTGGCTGTCAACTTGGGTTACCGAGGTGAAGGACTCTGCTGATACTTAGTTTGCGGAAGTATGTGCGCTTTCGGCTGTCCCGAATCTTAAGAGGTTTCATGGAAAGTTCATGGTGACCCAATCGCGTGGCGGTGGGGTGTCTGTGCAGGGCGAAAAGGGGCAGAGAGCACAGCCAGTGCGAGCATGCTTATGCAAAAAGCAACGTTTTACTGCTGCAGTGAGTTTTTAAGTGACCTGGTTTGGTCCATCCCCATGGCACTATCTTTCAATGAGCAGTTGCCATGAAGGGTGGGGCCACGCCCCATACCATCGCAGTAAGGGTCAATCATTAACAGACTGCATGTTGATTTCACGTGGTAAAATCTATTTGAGATTGTCACTATCTTACATCAACTACTAGTTTTTCATTTACACCAATGTACTGCAAATGTCTCTAGTACCATTTTGTTTAGTACCATCACACATTTCAGACACACACAGAAGTTTAATCTGTTATAAGGGTTAACACAACACATTGATTGACCTGGTTGGTTGGAATAAACACAGCGTATGAGGAAAACTATGGCTTATTAATCAAAGATACATCTGCCTTAGTTGTAACATTTCAGGAGACTGTCTTTGATTCATGTGCATTGATTTCCAGAGATCTCTTTGTCTCTATGAAATTGTCCATCTGGCTGCAGGCAGGATGTCCACAGGACTTTTTATGACCCAGGAGTCATGGAAAGAGTCTCGTGAGGCAATTCCTGCTGAAAATCCTGTAAAGCCCTATTGTTGGGTGATTAAGTCATTTACCAAGTTGGATGAAGGGTACCCGAACATCTGCGACCAAAGTATTGGTCAAAGCAGTCAAATCGATTGGTTGTCTGTTATGCTGATGGTATAAACTGTCGAGCCAGTTCTTATTGACTGAGACACTGTGGCGCCCGATTTCCAAGCCTGATTCAAACTGGTTTTGATCACTGTAATGTACCGGTAAGTTCCTTCATGGATGCCAACCCCCAACTCTTGGCTGGAGGAGCTGCAGCACCTGATCGGTCAGTTTTCTGATGTGTACTCTTCTCTTCCTGTGCAGACCATCGTCCACCATCATGACATCCAGACGCCTTCAGGAATCATATTCATCGCTGAGGCTTGTCAGCAGGCTATTGAAGAGGATGTACAAAAAATGCTGAAGATTGGGTGATGGAACAATCATGCAGCCCATGGTCCATTACAGTCAAGATGGTACGGAAACCTGGCAGCACCCTTCCCTTTTGCAATGACTTCCACTGCCTCAACAAGGTATCTATTTATAAATGCTACCCCATGCCTCGGGTGGATGAGTTGTTGGATCATTTGGGAAGGGCCAGGTACATTTCAACCTTGAACATTACAAATGGCTATTTACAGGTACCGCTCTAAGCAAATGTAAAACCAAAAATTGCTCTTCTACACCCCTTAGTGGCCACTGGCAATACTGGACCCTTCCCTTTAGCACCTGCAGAGAATGATGGATATCCTCCTATGGACTCAACAAGCCTATACCAGGGCCTTTTCCTTTTCCTCTATAGACGGCAGCTGGTGACCAAAGAAAAACCACGGAGAGAGCACTGAGCTCAGAATATCCTTGAGCCTGGGGCTCCCTCCCATTTGAAGGGCAAAAAGGGAGTTTAAGCTCAGGTAGGGCCTGAGAACTCCTCAATATTCTTTTAGCTCGGGACAGCAGCTGCGTATTGAAGAACCACTCAAAAGCCGAAAAAAACAATGTTATATTCAGCAAAGCAATTTCCACATCAAGGGATTCTCTGCTCTACATGCACGAACACTCACAAGACTAAAAAGAGGTAGAGCAAGAAATGGGACATCAGGACTGAGACGCAGAAATGGCTATGCGCATAAACGGAAGGAAACAGAGGCCTTTACTTCAGTTTTGGCAAACTTGACTGCAGCTTTCTTTCACTGGAGGGTGCCATGCCCTATTCTTTGTGCTGCCAGGAGTCTAGTGAGTGATTTGTGGGGTCACCAGCTGCTGTCTATAAAGGCAAAGGAAAAGGCCCTGGCCCCGATCTTCAGCATTTTTTGTTCCTCCTCTTCAAAGCCTGCTGACAAGCCTCAGGGATTCAGTAGGGTTGCTGCCTGAAGATGATTCCACTACTGACTGATGGGCAGCAGGCTGTTGCTCCTAGGCTTCCTTTGCCACATCCAGCAGGCTGCGGGGCTGCCAACCGAATTGAAACTTGAACAGGGTGAAGCCAGTTGAGGTCTGTTGGACTTTCTGGATGACTGAGGAGGGGCAACATGAGGTCCCCATTTAGGGTCCATTAAATGTCTGGGGCTGGTATAACGTTGCAGGCTAAGTTTCCTTCCCCGTGATGACGTGGACATGGGTCCATCAATGCTTTAGCCTGTTATCCCCATGTTGTTCCTCGGTGAATGAGCCCCCTCTCATCACCTGTTGCCCCCTCTCATCACCTCATCACCTCTCATCACATCATAAAACAGATTAGGAGATTTTGGTAGGGGGACTTAGCATCTCTCTCGTGGTCCAAGGCCAGAAGGACAGGGCGCTGACAGGGTCTTCAAGTTGAACAATAAGAAAAATAAATAGTAACAATAAAGGCACAAACATAAATATTGTGGCCTCAAACACATATTTTACAATGTCATTTAATTTTTTTTGTAACGTGTGTCTTGTCATCTTTCAAAACACAACATTTAGAGCAGTTTTATAATAGAATATAAACAAATTCAGTACAAGACCTGTTTATAATGTACATAAAAATAACAGAGTTTTGGTGTACAGTATAAGAGCTTTGTGTATGATGTTAATATTACCTTAATATGATATAATATCTAGGGTAACACTTTACTTGAAGGGGGTGTTCATAAGACTGTCATGAAACCTTTACAATATTTGCTCAGTTGTGGCAAACTTTTTTTCTCTGTCACTTGACATTACCAAGACAACAAAACTTGTCATAAATCTGTCATAAACATGATTGTAATGAAGCCATTATAATGAACAAACGTTTTTCTCAAGTTTTTTCTCAGGTAAGTCATACTTACGTAAGCTCTGTCTTGACCACTCTTAGCTATACGTTATCACTGTTTTTTTATGTGTAAGTGTATGAATAAAACTCTGTCAGTTGTAATGACTACAAACAGTTATCAATTAGGCTAAATGAGATTATTCTTTGTCCTAAGGTGACACTTTTTGTTCTTTTTGTCCTAAAAAGAGTTAACTTTTCATACATCCGTCATAACATTGATTGTCATGAAGCTATTATAATGAAAATAAATAAAACATTTTTCTCTTTTTTTGTCAAAAATAGACCGTTTTTTATGGAACTTCTCTGCATTGAATCGGTCATAATGTCAAGGGCAAATGCCAGAACATGCCGAAACTTCTCTTGAGGCTTAAAGTTTGATTGACAGCTGATTTCATGATTTCTTATAAACCCTTGATTCATGATTTCTGCAGAATAGGAACGGTTATTAATCACCAAGTGTTCCTTGTTGTTTTTGTGCAGATCTCTGACTCATGGATTCAAGGTGTGTTTTCCAGACCTATTTAAGCAGCAGCTCAGTTAAACATCCTTCACTTGTCCAGCTTTTTGACGAGCTGCTCTTGAGAAGAAGTTGATCAGACTCCAGTCAGTCGTGTGAGTATAATTCCTGTGATTGGACTCTAGAATAATGAGAAGAATATAAATGTACCTTATTAGAGTGATTATAATTCTGTTATTTGATTTTCAGACCTAATCTCTTCAGAGATGGCCTACCCAACAACACTAGAGATAATTGGTGGTCGAGGAGGTTCTCCATTTTCATTTACTGGTGAAAAGAATGGTGCCAGTTTGGAGAAGATCTGGGTTTGGGTGGGAGAATGGCAGATCAAGGCTGTCAGGGCTTGGCTTTCAGATGGTAGAGATGAAACCTTTGGAGAACCATCTGGATTACATCAAGAGTATGTGTTTACCCCTGGTGAGTGTTTCACCTCACTGTCCCTCTGGGGGAATGGAGCAGGAACACGTCTTGGAGCCATCAAATTCAAGACCAACAAGGGTGGAGAATTTTTTGCAAAGATGACAGACTGGGGTTTAAAAACAGAATATCAAATAGATGTCGGCTCTGGATTTTGTCTTGGCATTGTTGGAGGAGCTGGAGCAGATATCGACTGCATGGGCTTCATGTTTCTCAATGATGTTAAGTCAACAGTTCTCACCAATGTCAACTATCCCACCATCAACCAGCTGATTCCAGAGGTGGCCGTGGAAGAGATCAAGTCCATGACTTACGTGAACGAAAGCTCAGTTACTCAGCGCCAAACAATCGAAAGCTCAAAGAAAGTGACCACCAAATCTTCATGGTCTATGGATAACAGATTCACAGCAACATTCAGCATGGAGGTGAGTGCTGGGATTCCTGAACTTGCAGAAGTTTCTACAGGATACAGTTTTGCTGTTGGAGCTGAAAGCACCTATAGTCTGGAGGAGACTGATGAAAAAGTCGAAACTCTGACCACCACTGTGGACGTCCCACCACAGAAGAAGGTGACTGCTGACTTCACCATTGGCAGAGCTGATTTTGACATGCCGTACACTGGCACAGTGAAGATCACTTGCAAGAATGGCAGTGTGTTACAGTATGAAACCCAGGGCATTTACAAAGGCGTCACTTACACTGAGATGAAAGTGAATACAGTTGAAACAGATCTCTAATGTCAAGATGGATTGTTCACCAGCAGAGTATCAGTCGATTTACCTTCGATTAGGTTTTGTCTGTGCTCTCCTTCCTGTCCTTCCATTTTTAATGAGTCTTTTGCTTAATGATTTATAAAAGAGTAAATATACACTCAGCATGGTCTTTTTCAAATAATCTGATCATATGGTTTATGATTTCAAATGTTTAATTGAACATTTAATAAAAAGCATTTAACATGAACCCTGTGTAGTTGTGTTTAATGGTGGATTGTTTAGTTTTATGTAAGCAATTAGTAAATACTGTAGGTCTGAAATAATACATTCATGATGATAGTAAATTGAAATAAACATAAAGATTTAAAAGGAACTAACAAAAATGCAAAGATATCACATAATTATTCCATGCAGCATATGCCTTGTATTCAATTCAATTCAATTCAATTCACCTTTATTTGTATAGCGCTTTTACAATGTAGATTGTGTCAAAGCAGCTTCACATAGAAGGTTATAGTATCATATATATAAATATATATATATATATATATATATATATATATATATATATGTATGTATGTTTGTTCCATGGTCTGTTGAAATTCTTGATTCTGATTGGCTGGAGGGTGTGGTATATTTCGTAGTTCCAGTCAGTTTTGATCACAGTTCAAAATAAATGCGCTTCTCCAAAACGTTAACAGTTACTATAGCAACTACTATAGCATGTGCTGTGCATGAAACCGATGAGGGCTATTAATGGCGGACGGGAAATCTGCAAAATTAGAAAAATACTCATAAACTATGCCACAAAATCAAGTTTTAAGAGTTTTTCAAACGAGAATGTAGTTATTTTAAAGTCAAATCGGCCGTTTGTGTGTATGGATAGCGCGTCTTTAAAAATGTTGGAAGCTCCAGGCGGTCAGCGGCAGCTCCGCAAATGGCTCCCCCCGAGGGAAGCTTTATGTCGGCCAGAGAATCTCCGGTTCTACGCCGCTGGATCTAATCTCTTGCATCTCTGTTGTTAAAACGGGATATACAGATATGGCCACAAAAATCGCGCGAGTGATTTAAAGTGGTCTCACAGCTTACCGCAGTATCCCGTGGTAGAGCAGAACATGGACCAACACAAGACGCACATGGCCAGCAGGGGGCAGTTATGTAACATAGTGAACATGGACGGCAAGCAGCCAGTCACGTGAGCAAAAGCAGAGAGTGAGCTCCGCTAAACATTCCTCCAAGCAGGTCATGCAGACCGGCTAAAGCAAGCGCTCCATTTCGTTTATGCTCGCCTGTAAACCAATATAGCTCAGATCCCAGCAGACACAAAATTTCTCTAGTCGGCTAACTATGTTTTTGCTGCCTAAATTAAAAACACTTTGATCAAATGAGTTTGTTTCAAAGCGGCATTCTTTCTTGTGCTTTTTTTTCTTTCAGTACAGTGTTTAGATAATATTTAATAGGCCTACATCAACTGTGTATTTTATAGCCTATTTATTTAGACAGTGTGTGTTATACTATAGTTTAATTGACTGTTACCATATTTTAAACTATGGAGCTCCGAGCATATTTCGAATTACAAATTCGCTTCCACGACCACGTCTTATTAATGCATATACTTGTTTTAATTAATGTTATACTTTAATAATTAATTATGAAATGGAATAATTCGTTCCTGAAATACTTCTACTAAATCTATGAAACAAAAAAAATTAACTTACAAATCAATTTATGGAATTTAAGCCTGCATAAGCAACAGAACACGTACAGGTACGAAATTCAAATCGAATAGATTCTAAAAATAATTTTTAATTAAAGTCATAATATTTATTTAAATTATTAATATTTAATATTAGGTTAAATTATTAATATTAAATTATAATTATTAAATTATTAAAAATTATTTAATATTTAAATTATTAATGTTTAAATTATTAATATATAATATTTATTAACCCTTTAAGACCTGCCATAGAACAATTCCACCAGGGTATATCTTAGTATTTTTACATGCTGTGATGTCATTCTTTTGAGTATTTTCAAATGCCATATATCAATAAAATCCTTTCATCCCCAACTTTAAGTTTATGTATGTCATAAATCCATATTAACGAGTTAAATAGCTTAAAAGTGCAATAAAACACAAAAATTTTAAAAAATCGCTTAGTTTTTATTTTAGTTTTTACTATATACAGAAATAACACAAATGTAAACCTCAAACTTGTTAATGTAAAAAACATGCACAAAACCCTTTGAAACTATATAAAACTGATTTGGACTAATTACATCAATTTGTTTGTGAGATACACTTATTTTTATTAAGTGTAGACAGAACAATTTGATTGATCAACAAAAAAAATCTCTACAAATTACCACATTTAAGGCACAAACAAAGGAACAAAGGTACAATCACTTGTGTGAAAAAAGGAGCAAGTCAACGTGTCTGAAATGGTCATTCATTTATGTCATGAGTTGTTGGTTATTTGGAAGAAATGGAACAAAAAACTCTACATTAACAATTAAATGATTTAATTATATAAAACGTGGCCTTATAATTAATATTATAAATTAATAATTTTGATTTTAGAAATATATACCTGTAAGCGTGAAGTGAAATGGCTTATTATACACAGACCTGTCTTTGATTATCATAATTAAAAAACTACTACAATGAACATGTATAAAGTACAAGATGTATACAATAGGAAATAAAGGTAACCAGATTGGTAAACAAAGACAGAGTACAGCAGGGTAGCATTAATAAATAAATGAAGTAATTAAAACAATTGTAAAATGTAAAAAAAATAATAATACTGCCAAAATAAAACACCTGATAACAAATATGGATTTAAAAGACCAAATACTGGCCGTTAGATATACACAAGATGTATTAAACATCATGTTTTAACTACAATGGGAGATTGAATCCAGCGGCAGATCCGAGATGGACTGGCCGCAGTAAAGCAGCTGTCGGCGGGGGAGAGAATCACGCAGCTCCCGCTGACAGAGTCCGCATTTACTGAAGCACATCGTCAGAGACGCGCTATCTTTGTGCAAAAACTACAGATTTGAGTTTAAAACAACTAGATTCTCGCCTGAAATACTCTTAAAACTTAGAACCGGCATATGCTGTTTGTCCAATCATGTTCTTTTTTCCATCAAGTGTATTCGTTTTAGGCTATGTTTATCAACACTGAAAAAGAAATCAGAAAAAAAAGTCGGCTTATAAAGGTGTATGAAATATGTACGCTATAATTGCGATAAACAATCTTTAAAAAACAAAAATTACAATAGGCTGTTGGGTAAACAACATCTCTACAGAATGTCTACCTCAGCAAGAAAGAAAATAAGCATCTCATTCCGTGCAACCCTTGTCTTTGTTTAACAGCCAAGTGCATCCTAATTATTTATATTTTGATCCAAGTTTGGTCTTAAAAAGGAGTTATTAAAAAGGAGTTAATAAATTTAGTTTATATTTCATCATTGCGTTTAGTTCAATGTTTGTGCAGTGGCGCCTGTAGTAATAATTTTTAAATGAATAAAAATATGCACAGTTTTGCTATCATTATTGTCATTATTGTTATATAATTATACATATTATCATTATTGTTCGCCGTCATTATTGCAAATGTTTGGCTATCATTTGTAAAAACGCCACCACAAGCCATTAGGTTAGGCCTACCCATTTTATTTATTTATTTAACCTATTTTAATAACTTGTTTTCAGGTTAGATTTTCATATTTTAGGGCAATGAACTTATAGCCTAGAAGTCAAAATACAATCAATATGCTTTAGCCGTTAAAATATGCCTACGGTACATTTTCTTGCGTTTAATTTGGCATAAGTAAATACAGTCGCAGTATAGGCTTGTAGCCAAAATTACATATTTTTTTAAGTTAATCATTCAGATAACCGCGGCGTTGATGCGCGGAAATTATATATACAGTATATTATTTTAAAATTATATTATATTAAATAATAAATTATATCAAAATTATTATTATTTTTTTGCTTTTTCAAAGCCTCAGTGTTCTCCTTCAAATTAATGTTATGTTTTTTGACAACTCTTTAAATTAACTGCCCAGTTTTAGTGCGTTTTATATGTTTTAATTTCGTTTCGTTTTATTTATTTATTTATTTATTTATTTTTTGGCATGTGCGTGCGCAATATGCACGCATATCAGGAACAAAAATAGGACAATTTAATAGGAGCTATATTTATAAAGTATTGGAGCAGAACATTTTTATGCGTTGTGCTGCGCTCTCGGTTTTCTGTGCATTAGGTGTGTGTGTGCGAGTGTGTGTGTGTGTCCGCCATGTTTGCTTGGACACAAACAAATATGCGTTCGATAATACAATTCCTATAAGCATGGCCGGATGAACCAATGGGCATTATGGGCAGAGGCCGATTTCTGAATGTCTATTTACGCTAATTGCTAATAGCTCACCTGTGATTTTCATTTCTGTGCAATGATTCGTGTATAGACATTTTTATTAATACATTTCTGCACAGACCTAATAAGAAAACTTCAGCTATAATTTAATCATTTATTATTGTTAATAATGATGATGATGACAAACATAAAATATTAGGTTTTTTTTTTCAAAATACACTGTGTTTTAAGCAGCAATTCTACTTTTAAATAAATCATTTTTATTTGTTTTATTTTCCCCTCTAGTTTCCCATTTCTAACATCATCAAAAAACTCGAACTCAAACCGGTTTAGCTGTATATACTGTAGACCAGGCATGTCCAAAGTCCGGCCCGCGGGCCAATCACGGCCCGCAGTCAGATTTCATACGGCCCGCAGATTCCATCTCATAATGTGTTATTTATGGCTCGCTAGCTCTGTTAGAATAAATAAACCAAGGGAGAGTAACCAATAGCATTAGAGATAACAAGTAAACCAAGGCCCGCCCCAAGACAAAAATCGAAAAAGTTTGGCGCAAGCAGAGAAAAGCCAGCGAGTCAGCGAGCGAGCTGAGAGAACTGATCGCGCGCGCGGTGCAGGCATGACCTCACTCGCGAGAGCGTACATCGTGCGCACAGATGATGATGTGCGCGCGAGGCCCGTTTCCTCGAGGTGGATCAGTTCAGCGCGCGCGTGAAGATCTCGCGCTTAGGACTGTAATTTGCTTGCGATTCACTTTCTGTTTAAACATCACCGCTGCGCTCGATTAATTTTGCCATTGATTTGCCGCCATATATAATCTTCCTGTAGTTGTTATGCAAACTTTGGCTTCCTGAAAGACCTTTTAGAAGGCAAGAGCAAAATTCACTTTTTTTTTTAACTTTAATGATAACAGACCACTTTGCATTACTTATAACTCCTGTTTAAAATGTTCATGAGGCAAAGATAGATATCAAACTCATAGAAATGTAAGGTATTCTATACAGTTTGTTCAATTTTATCTGACTCTCCAGATATGAAAGAAAGGCATAATTGTGTGTTTAGAGTTGTTCATGCCTGAGTGGCTTATATTTGGTTATATTGCCATTTGAAAAATAAAGGTAATTGTGACAATGAAAATAGTTTTATAACAGTGTGTATTTTCATGAAACTTTTGTGGTGAAAAAAATGTCAGAAGGAACTATTGGCCCCTGGGCATCTTCACTTTATCAAATTTGGCCCTCTTTGCAAAAAGTTTGGACACCCCTGCTGTAGACCAAGCAGGGACTATTAGCATACGAAAAGCGGAATGGGGGTGGGGTACTAAGCTGCACTCCGAATACAGCACCTATACAGCACCTTAAAAAATAGGTGCTATATACAGTAGTACTTTGTCAAATGGTGCTATATAGCACCTATATTTTAAGGTGCTCATAATGTACTTTACCCTTTCCGCAAATGAAGCTTTTAAACTTCCTATGCAAATCCAGAATGTGGAGAGAAAAAATACAGAAAAGGTACACTTTTGGCGTCAAATCAACTTTATATAAAAATAAACTTTACAGTAAAACGTTCATGCACAGAAAGCAATTTTAATCACAGGTACAGATGTAGCCTACAGTACTTCGTAATTCTATGCATTAGCCAATGCATCCGCTACATTCGTGTCCACCATTACGCTCCACCACAGCCGGAAGAACTTTAAACAGTCTGTTTATGTACTTGTTGCACGCCGTTGATGTAAGTTCCTCAAACCAGAATTTTTTTATGGCAGCAACCAACTCGGACTTTGTAGTTGGTTTTGCTACTTTTCGAATATAATCTTTGAGAGCATGCCACACCATTTCAATGGGATTCATATCCGGGGATTCGGCCGGAGTCTTGACCCAGTTTATCCCCTCTGCAACAATGACTTTGCTTGCTGCAGTGTGCTTCGGGTCATTGTCCCGATTGTTCTGAAAAGCGGAATGGGGGTGGGGTACTAAGCTGCACTCTGAAAAAAGGTGCTAAATAGTACAGAAAGTCTAAGATAAAATAAAGCGCTCAAGTCAAACTCTTTAAATAATGACTTATGTTAAAACGTTGACAGAGATTTGTGATTATTATCAATTACATTATATTTATTCAGTTTTTGCAATTAATTTCTGTAATAATAAAAGATCAATTTTTAAAATGTTTGCATGATGACTCCACACCAAGGCGTTCACTTAATAAACTATATCTATGCAAATGATGTGTAAAAAAAAACAAAAAACGAAATTATTATATACCAGTATCCTATAGTGTATATACATAAATCAACATACTGCCTTGTTGTTTCTTTACGTGCAGGACACACATTGTAACGCGATGACCCTGTTTTGCGCGTGCACGAGACTGCGTTTTCTCAGTGCGACCTGCATTGTGTCCGTCCTCCATTTTCCACCTGTGGCTGGCTGCACGGGTTGATGAGACGCTCCTGATTTCAAAAAGGCAATTTTTGGTGAGTATTCGTTTGTTCTACTTGTTTCAAGATAATATCGACTGTGTGCAACAAGCGTGATAAAGTTTTGCTTGGTTTGCAGTGAAGTTGGCGGCTAACGTTAGCTAGCTAACTTAGCCCGCCACTCATGCAAATAGGAGAAAATCAGAGATATAAAAATCTATATCTCTAACATAGATATAACGCGTTTTATCACAATGTTCCGACGTTGATTTAATATTTTATTGGTCTTCAGGGTGATGTTGAATCGACGTCAGACTGTGTGAATGTAAGTTATTTTAACTTTGAATCAATGTTTTTTTTTCCCCTTGTATTAATGTTCTGATGTTGCGATCACGTGTTATGTTAACGCAAAAAATGACTCAAGATATGTACTACCAAAGTTCAACTTTAAACCAATGTCTGTTTCTTTCTGACAGGGCTTTGATCCTGTTTCAAAATTATTTTCATTTGTTACCTCAGACATGAAAATATTATATTGTTTAACTTCATATGGCTTTTATTCAAATTAAAAGAGCACTGTAAAATGTATGATTTTATCTGTCTTTACTGTTGCTGAAAAATTGCTAATCTGTTCTAAATTGTAATTATGTTTTATAGTATTTATTTTTATTATCAGGTTCTCAAATGCAATTTTGACTTGTTAGGCTTTCAAATATTCCTGTACTTGTAAACATACTAATACATTTATTTTATCTTTGCAGTTTGATCAGCTTTACAGGGTTCCTTCTGGCGTCCTCCTAGTGATAGTAAGTATAGTTTTTTACTAAGCTGATATGTGTTGTTATTATTAGTTGAATGTAATGAATGCCATTACTTTTTAGATCAGTGTATGTGGCAGTGCAAATATTGCAGTTTGAAACTACATAGCAGGTATTTGTTGCAACATTTTAGGCATTTTTAGGGGCAGTTATCGCTATCTTTGTCAATGCACAGATTGCCCATACACAAATTATAAACTATAGATACATGGCTGTTTTGTTTAATATTTTCCAGGTGAATGCAAAGTTCCTGTGGATCACTACCAAGCCTCTACAATCAAAGTTCTTGTCACAGCTCGACCACTTCTCTAACTAGCTAATACAGATCTTCAAGAAGAAATGGGGAATGAAGGGGCAAAGGATCAAGGATGTCCTTGCAGTTAAAGATTTGGTTAGTAGATGTGCATGAAACATCCTTTCATTGTATTGGGGTGGTTATTGTAAGGTTTTCTTGTTTATAGCTGCTTACTTGAACACTTTTAAGAAGTAATGCTTGCATGCAGCACACTTTGGTGTTTGCATTTCACCCAATGAATACACCAATTATGTCTGCATAAACCAAATATTGCAACTGCTACCTTGTTGAGAGCATTTAGGGGGAGGGCACCTTGATGGGCACAACCCTCTGCTCTCTTTCATGTGCGCTTACATTTATACAAATTCCTGTCTTGATTGGTGCTTCTGCTTTAGTGTGATGACATCAACACCAGAAGGGAGTGCATCCTGGGAAGCCTTGTCATCTACCTCAGTGAAGATCCTAACTCCTTTTTTTAAGGCATATTTGGTAAGTATGATTATGTTTCTCATGTAGTCTCTTAACAGTGTAACCCAGTAGTTTAACTCGGTTATTTCTCCCATGGCACACAGTTATGGAACTCATGAATATATGTTGTGACTTATGTATAAATTACACAAAATATTTATCATTGCTTTTGACTGTGTTTTTAGGCCCCTGGCAATGAGGATGTGGAGAGGGACATCTTAAGCGCACAGTCATGGGCTGATGTTATGACAATAGGAAGCCAGAGGATGTGGGAATTGTGATCGAAAGTCCAATTCACCTGTACCACCTGAATTATCCAATTCACCTGTATCGCATATATTTGGACTGTGGGGGAAACCGGAGCACCCGGAGGAAACCCACGCCAACACGGGGAGAACATGCAAACTCCACACAGAAACACCATCTGACCCAGCCGAGGCTCAAACCATCGACCTTCTTGCTGTGAGGCGACAGCACTTGAAATGAACTTGACTTGTTGAAATACGATTCAACACTGCATTTTTTATTTTATTTATTTATTTTTTTGATACTCCAAAAAGCTCTTCTCCAGTGTAAAAGAGCCAACTGTGTTTTTGTTTAAATTGATCATGTGCTACACAGAAAAGGTCATACACCTCTTGAGTAACCAGCCTTTTTTAATATTGCTATTATCATAATGACTTGAAGAAACATTGGGGGAAAAAACTATTTATTTTTGATTGTTCTTCACATTCCATTAAATGTGCTTTGTTTTAGGTTGATCTTTTTGGGTGTGGGCATTGTTACATAATATAAGACCCTTTGTGCCTACTTGTTTTATATCTCCTGATACTAAAAATTGTCTGTGTGTTACTGTTTAAATTAGTCATGTAAAACAGGCAGTAGTTTCTGCCTCTTTATTGTTCAACATATTACATATATTGTGCTTTTAATGTATGTTATAATTAAGTTAAATTTTGATCAAGTGCCTCCACTCTCTTAATGTGTTAGTGGCTTTGGGGGACATGTGATACATTTACTTCACACCAGATGCAGGACCTCTTGAAGTGTTTTAAATGTTTTTTTTCCAATAAAAGAAACTCAATCTGTTTGGCTTGTGTGTGTGGTAATAAAATAAATAAATATTTAAAAATAAATAGTATGGAGAATATATTTCCATTAAATTAATTTATATTGAGTTGAACGAATGTAAATCGATTAAAGTAATTTAATGGATTTCTATTTGCTCAGCTATATTTGATAAAATTGAGGTGGGCTAACTCAATTACATTTCGTTATATGGATGATATTTTTTTATGTTGGGGTTACGTATATTTATTGGATGGAAAACCTGCACACAATTAAACTGAGTTATTTTTTTGAGTGTATTTAAACTAATATTTTATGTTTATCATCATCATTATTATTAATAATAAATAATTTAATTAAATTATAGCTAGTTTCTTAGTAGGTCTACATTTTTGGTCTACATTCAAATATATTGTTCCAACGAATATTTGTAAACTGCATTGCAAACTTGGTCCGTGTACCTGCAGCTTCTTATGTTCTATTCCCAGTTATCCCCACATGCCCTATTCATTTAATGTTCCAACACTTAAACTTGGAATTATTAAAAAAATATTAAAGTCATCTGAAGCTTAGATTTGTCCACCTGTCAGGTTTTGAACCATATGGGTCAGCATGTGTGTTTGGATATAACTCCGTTTTTTACCACACTGAAAAAAA
>CAIGQQ010028211.1:0-25426 GCA_903798035.1 Danio albolineatus
TTGATCTGGCAGAGCAGTTTATTCCTCTCCGTCTGGAGCGACGGGGACGAAGAGAGACATTCAGAGGAAACTGTCAGAATGAGCAGGGGATCCTCGAGAGCATGTCAGCGGATACGCGGGAGGAAGTGTGGATGAATGGGCGCTGATTGTCTCCAATATCTCCGTTACTGTTCCAAAACTTCCGGCGCTTTCCAGTCTTAAACCAGACACAATCTGTAGTGCAGAAACACCACTTACAAAGAGAAGTGAGATACAGACTTTATTGACCCCCATCAAGTGGGCAGCTTCGTTGCGTCTTTCTCCATCTGTCTCTTATTGAGGGAAGTGTGGTAGCGTCGTGCGTCACGCTGGTTCTTCCTGGCGTGGCGTTGGAGAGGAGGGAAAGAGACAGGAAATGAGTGCAGGGAGATGACAGGCCCATGAATCACCCCCACTTTGAGGAGATGGGTCACATCAAACACACAGTGTGTTAAAATACCTCGTGTTGCCTAAGCGAACTTCAGAGCATTCACTCCCATGTCTTCTGACTCACACATATATGTAAAGAATTTTGTCCATTTTAAAAATTCAATGCATATTAGAGATGTGTGCCACAACTACTTCTATTATCAGTTAACTGAGATTTTCGGAATCAATTGGGCTAGCAAACACCACCAACTGTTCTCAGCTAAAAGATCCAGCTGCATTTTTTCCACAGATTTGGGAAATGGATGCGGAACAATGACCTAACACTGCTATGTGTTGTTTACTTGACTATGACCAGCCCATGAACAATTACTGCAGGTCCTTGTGTATCTGCACACCAAAATATATTAAATATAATAAAGATTTGCATTGTCAATGCTCTACTGCTGTGACTTACTGAAAATCGTTCTCATTCTGGATCTTCCAATTCAGTTAACACTGGATCTGCTCCTTGGCTACCAACGAGAGAAACATCTGTAGCTCTCCTACTGACCACAATGCTGCCATTTCTACTGTGTTTTTTTTTTCTCTCTCAGTGATACAAAGATGTTTTGGTCGTATGAACCAACAATATAACAGTGGCTGCTGACTATTTAAATATAAAGGGTTTGGTGTCTTGTTGCAAATCCAATGATACTGGTAGTGAAGTTTCACTTTGATTATTCAGTGATAATAGTGTGGATATGTCATGTGTTTCTAATGGTGTGACTTGCTTGGAATCTTACCCAAGTTAGTACTGAGCCCTGAGTTTGTGTTTGTGCTAAATGCTTTTGTATTTCTTAACAAATATCAAAGAAACAATAATGCTGGACTGCTCTTTGTTTATGTTAGTTGTTTAGCTATATACCGCGTTATCAGGATTTAATTTGTAAGTTATTGCTGTTGCTGTTTTTGCAGATGGTAATTGTTTTATTGATGAAAATAAATTAATGATATCTTCGGTATCTCCGAATGCTTCTGCTACTCTCAACTCAAGCTACTGTCAAAAGTGCATTTCTAAGAAACAAAATAGCAATTAACTACACCTACCGAGGTATTGGTACTACCATCTGAGGACTTGGGGTGTACTCACACTAGGCACGGTTGCATTGAACCGTTGTTTCTCCCGATGGCCTGCACTCATTTTTCCTTCCAAGTATGCGTATGTCATCGATTATGCGACAGTTAGGAAGAGAAGCTCTCTCTAAATACAGTGAAGACTGCTTTAGTTGTATTGTTTTAAGTCGTTTGGGATGCAGTGACATACAGTCAAATCTTTTGCTAAGCAGATCCTCCATTTTTGACCCTCATAAACTTTCATAAAGTCATGGTACTGCATGTAGGAGGTTTGTTGAAGGTAGCAATTGATATGCAGTGAGGGTTTTACATCTTTAATACACTGACAATTCACAACCGGCCTTTTTAAAGTGACATCACATCTTCAGCTTCGCTCTTAGGTGTGCTTTGCACTCACACTACACGTGTACCACACCAAAGCACTATACCAAACTGTGCTCCAAACCACCTCTGTTAAACCACCCGGTCACTGGTGCCAGTGCTCTGAAACAGGGGTTACCAAACTTGAAAGCTCGCAACTCCCAAAATAACAATTCCAGTGACTTGCGACCCCAACTATCCTCATAGGTGGTTAAACATACAAACATTACACACAACAGTGCGCACACACCAGTAGGAAGTATCAAAACAAGCTTGTTGACAATACAAGTATAACAACCATATAATTTTTTTATAGTCGTTATTCATTTGTTTAATTTAATATTAATCTCACTTAATGAGAACTGTGAACACAATGTTTACAGCACAAGACTTTTAGGTTTAATTTTGTAGATCGCCATTTGTAGAACGTCTTCTATGTATAGTCGTGCCCTTTATTTTTAATGCACATAAGTGCAAGAAAAATATCAAAATTTAACATTGTGCCGTAAAATCAATCTGCTGCTACTAACACTATTGCTGTGTCATTAATCTTGCGTAGTAACTGCAGGGGTTGCAGTCTAATGGAAAAAGAATTAAAAGGCTGATGGCTTTTTATTTGTATGCTGTTATTTAATCTAACTATTAAATACTATTTTTATCCTCTGTAGGTTATGGTGAAAATATTGTACTTTGAATATTTTATAAGATATATAAAATTTTTGGAAGTCCCGACCCTCATTCCCCCACCTCCCACCCGCATTTTGAAAATGGTCCATTTTGGGAACCAATGCTCTTTTTGTCTGGAGACCTGGGTTGCCGTGTTTTTAAAGACATGCGTGATGTCAATGAGAAGGCAAATTTTCTGTTGGACTTCTAGAAATAAACAAACAATGGCTAACATTGAAGTTAAAGGTAGAATTTTTAAATATTTTACTCCATCGCTAATTCCACTAAGGGACAGCAAAAGTTAAACACGTCTTTCTGTCAGGGCAGTTGTCCCCTACTACACATTATGCAAGACAAAGTCACTGATACGCATTGTCATCATGGCATTCTACATAAACGTAATCATCCCATATAGATTAAAACCTGCAATAATCAAATGTGTAAATTAGTTTTGCACATCCCTACAGTAAAAGAAAAGTGATGAAACGGATTTCACTCGGTAGTTGCATTTAAATTTTATAAATAATTATAAAGAAATAGCAAGTCTTTGTTTCATTTCCAACTTGACATGCAACCACTGAAATGCCTTTTATGTGTACTGGTTTGTTGTGGGTACTGTACCTTACAAGTGTCCGGGATTTCATTTCAAATTCGAGTGAGATGTTTTTGCTTGTGTTCTGAATACTTCCACCTCAGAAAGCTCTTGGTTGCCTCCTTCGAGAGTCCTGATGTGGTCAGAGCTCGAGGGCCGCACTTTTTCTGCTCTGTGTAGTCTGCACACGCCCACACGCATATGCCTACACTCGTTTAAGTAGCCTACACATTCCTGCATTCAATCCATCTTCGGTCTGCAGTACCTTCCTTTTTTTTCAGTAAGAAAAAATAACGATCATTTTTATAGTGTAGCTGCATCAGTGATGTTTTATTGGATTACTGTTCACTAATGTCTTAAATCATGGTCTGAAATTTTTAATGATCTCTTGATTAGTTTGTCCTGTATCATTATCCTCTGATTTAGTGTTTGGGCTCACTTCCAGAGAGCTGATGATGACCCGCACAAAGTTCAGTGATGAGGGATTTTTCTTGTTGGCAAAATTTTCACAGGCTTGATCATATGTGGGATTCATGACTGCCTATCTATAGCATTTATAGTGTCAGAACTTTTCATTAAATATTACGTTTTCATTGTAATCACTTTAATCAGCAGCATATGTCTCAAGATCGAAAAGACTTTATTTGACACAAAACTACAGTAAACATTAGTGCTGTAGTACATATACAGTATAAATTAGTAGCTCATTCTTTATATAGGAAGTTTATTTGTTGGATTTGCTCCTTTTCGTTTTCTTCTTCTTTGGAATAAATCATTTTTGATGGTCAAAACATGCTCAAACTCCCAAATCTTTGCACACACCAGAAGTGGTTTGTTATAGGTTATAGAAGTGGGTGTGGCAAAATGGCTCAACAGCGCCACCTATCTATTTTGACAGAGTGAACTCTGAGCTGTTTGACGTACACATATGAAAAATGTCACACTCCTCAAACATGCCAAAACCTACAAAAAAAGTCTCTTGGAATGAAATCTGAAACCCTAAAGGAAGTCAGATATTTTTAACTTCCTCTGCAAAAAAGTAAAGTTGGACTGACTTAGGCTGTTTCTCAATATGCGTTCTTCAGCAGTCTTGCGTTCTCGTGTTTTCGTGTAGCAACATCATCATCCGCCGAAGTTCAGTTCCAATACTCAAGACCGCAAGAACGGTTGCGTGAAAGTTCCCGGATGAGTTCTTGATATCGAGGACGCACCGATGCAGACTTGAGCACCGAACTCGCTCGAGAAGTCCTAGAAGTCATTGCGACTGGAGGTGGGAATTCAAGCGCTGTATTTTGTATAGATTTATTATTAAAGTTCAGAGATACACTTATTTACCCCAGTAGTTTCCCTAAATGAGACTGTGAAAGTAAACATTAACTTGTAAATTTTAATAAAGGCATAAACACATTAAGGGTGTTTATTTGTTGAAATTCATATTAGAATCTGTGTTATTTGTATTGTGCAGCGTATATTTATAATGTCTTTATGCAGAGTATATATTGTGAAAGGGGGGGAACAATAAATCGCTGTATGGATGCTGTAATGTTTCAATAATCTTCGGTTAAAGATGCGTGAGGGTCATGTGACCATCAGGAAGAACACAGCATCTCATTCCTCACACGCGTTCTCTGTCCTCGCGCTCTCCTGAGTTCGTTCTCCCGATGTGACCTGGCAAGACCGGTCACCACAAGAACACGAGTCCGTTCTCTGCATTCTTGGAATTGAGAAACAGCCTTAGTTCAGTGTTTCGCCATGTAAGAGAAAGTACTTATAACTCAGCCACACAATGTCCGATCTGCCTAACAAATTAACATTTGATAATTCTTTTCCTAAAGACATTTACATGCCAATATTGAGTTAGTCATATCGCCACCTGCTGGCAGAAGGAAATTTGGCAAAAATCTCAGATTTAAAAAAATATATATTTATCCGTTTATATTATTATTGTCCAATATTTTCTGTCATCCAAAGGCGACCGGGCAACGTTGAGCCCGGTGCAACTTTAATTTAAATTTATCGTTTATAATTACCCGCCTTGTTCTGTCAATTAAGCAGTAACAAAAAAGTTGCAGTTTTTGTCATGTACCTAAGGTTTAGAGCTCACAATATTGGAAAAATCTGGTACTGTGATATTTAAATTTTCTGCAATAAAGATTGCCATAGTTTAATTGGCTCTATTTGATGGTCTTCTGTGGTTTCTAACAGTAATCAGGTACAGAAATTGAATAATAACACTGCAAAAAATGCTTTTCTCTGTCTCGTTTCTAGTTCAGATATCTAAAATTCATCTAAAATGTTCAACTTTTTTAAAAACTTTTCCTTTTAAGTTTTCCTTAAGGCAAAAAAAACTGTCTGTCAGTCGGGCAAGCAAAATAATCTTGTTTTTGCTGTGAAATATAGATATTTAGACTAGAAACAAGACAAAACTTATAAGTAAGAAAGTAAGTAAATACAGCAATTAAATACAATTCTGTAGCTCCTGGTCAGCTATAATTCAGGCTCAACATTGCATGAGACTATTGCAGATGTGCACATTGTGATTTTGATCCTGAAACCATATATTGTGCAGCCCTACTAGGGTTGATGATTATTCTAAGTGAAATCTCAAACATGATTAATCAACAGCTTTGATTTATGTGCACATCTTATTGGGGAACCTCAGCTCTGTTATTAGTTGTAAATATCCTCCGATGGCTAGAGGGCATTCTCATGTGGAAACTCCAAATACGCCATGAAAAAAACAACCTTAAAGTTGTGAAGTGAGTTTGGAGTAAAAACATGTCATTATATGTGGTATTTTTCACTTGCTTTCATGTGCAGCAGCATTTACCACACAATAGTTCATTGAGAATCTATGCAAATTATTGTTGTTAAGGATAATAATGATAAATTGATAAATTTTGCCCATGTTGTCCAGCCCTAGTCCAAATAGACCTACAACCATATTCACCTTATTCGTATGCAGGCGCAGCCATTTGAATCTTTTTTGCTTGAGACTTCTGGTCTCATTCACTTCCATTATTTTTTAGATGTTGCTTGTTATGCTGCTTGATGTTGCAAACTGATGTTTTCTTATTATACTATTCTACTTCATCTGTGTAGTCATGCAAACACTTGTTTGTAGAGCAAGTAGTTTGACCGTTTTCTGCTGTTTATTATTCCTAGTCATTTATCCCATAGGCAACTGAATAGGAAGCTCTAAAACAATCGCGAAAACAGAAACACTTCCACATTGAAGTCTTAAGGTCACCGGTTTACATCCATTACATTTGCAGAATTCACAGTTGTGTAATGTAGAACTGGACAAAAGTATGAATTAGGCTTTAAAGGTCAAATGAAGTGCTCTAAAAATGGGCATTTTTTTTATTCAGTGTTTGACATGATCTCAACTGAAACTTGAAGACAGGGTGGGACATAGTAGTAGACCCTCCCCTTTAAAAAATAGTGTTTTATTTGATCACTTCTTTGCCAGTGAGAGTGGTTGAAGTCAATCCATCAAATGGAAAGCTTCTTGAAAGAGGCAGGTCATGTCATATACTAGAGAGCATTTGAGAAGATTTGCTGAGAAACTGATGTATGAGAAACTGATGTAATGTCAAAAAATCTATTTAGATGGAAGTGACAAACTGTAATCTTTGGATGTTTATACCTTCTAAATGCAAATTTTGTCACTGTTTTGGAACACACAGGCTTATACTTGAGACTAAAATATTGACACTTAACATCTAAATAACTTTATTTTAAATTTGTGGGACCTTCACAATCTCAGACCTTGGCTTTGTTAAGCATCTTCTTATTAATCGTACTGCTTCTGGCCTCAACGTTGTGCTCATAGTTTATTCAATCATTGAAATGTTCAATTACAAGTTCTGTTGGTTTATGTATGCTAAGATAAATACTTAACCTGTGCAGAAACATGCACTTCATCTATAATTGAACCATTGCAGATTTTTCTGATGTAAGCTGTGTTGGAGAGATTTGCTTGTTCATAAGTTCTTTAGATTCAACTCTAGCTCAAAGCATTCCTGCCCACACTGACCATAGAAACTTCATTATGGCCTGTGGGTGAACGTTTCTCAAATATGACATGGATAACTGATACCGAGCACTGAACAAAGCTGCTTCCAAACCACTTCAAAGCTATAACATTGGCGTACTGAAGGGTACCTTGCCTCGTGCGACCCTTCTAAAGGGTTGCTCACGAGCGAGGGGTTTCTGCAGTGCAGAGCTGCCCTCCTTCTCTAAGCATGCTGGTTGTGGCTCAGACAAAGCTGCAGATTGTCTGTAGAAAGTGCCGAAGTGCCAGGCTTGGGGTAAATTCTGACGCTTATGCCAAAAGCACCAAAGGCCTCTTTTACTTGCCACTGTTACAGTCTGGAATTTCTCGAGAGGAAGTCGTGTATGAGCATTCAAGTGTGCCCTTGCGATTGTGCATGCTTTAACTCTCCATAGCTGAAGTTCAACAACTGTAGAGTCATTGTTGTTTTTTTCTAATTGAGTTCAGCAAGCAGTCATTCCCAGAATGCCATTTAGCAAGTCTTCGTCTCATTGCTTTATCTATTACAAAATCAGATTTGGTGAAAGGGCAAAGAGTTTCGAGTTTTGGTTCTGTTGCAGAGGTCAGTTGCGTGCAGATCATCTATAAGCAAGCACACAAAGAATGTTTGCAGATTTCCACAGAGTTAGAGGGTGTGTGTGTGTGGTTTAAGTACATTCAAAATAGTTGTACCTTTGCTTTTGATTATCTGCACAAGGATACCTGGAAAGGAAGTGAGGAGAATAACCAAATCCCTGTTTGCAGGAAATCAGTTGCACCTGCCCAGGTGTTCATTTACCCTTTAGGCAACTATTATAAGAGCATTGTAGTGCAATTTTTATTTTTATTTTTGCAAGAACAAAGCAGAGTTGAAATTGTCGTCCGTTATAACTAATTATTGTCTTTCATCATATGGGTGAATCCTATTTTTTTAGTGGCAAAGTATATGCCGACTCATCTTATTGTGTGCGAAGTGAAATATTGTCAAGTTACCCATACTTGAAATTGTTCCTCAGCTTTTGAACCAACCAAGTGTGACCCAGAAGTGAGAGCACACACACAGTGAGCATACACACGGGGCAGTGGGCAGATGTTGCTTCCAGTGGCCTGGGTCACTCAGAAAAACATTAAAGAGCCCATATTGTACATTAATAAAGGTCATATTTTGGTTTTGGGGGTCTTCATCAACAGGCTGATATGCATGCAAGGTCAAAAAACACATTCATTGTCTTATAATCTGCATTTATTTTTACCTCATTATCCCAGTGACTCCCATATGAATCGTTCAGCGATTCATTTGTTCCCAAACAACTCCTTAGCGCGATGCTAAACTGCGCTGATTGGACCGATGAGTCGATGACCCAGTCTGTTGCGATTGGTCGACAGCGCTCAGCGCGAGAGAATGTCCATCACGGCATAGTGAATACGTGAGCGTACCTGCCAACACTCCCGTTTTTCCCAGGAGTAGCCCATATTTCAGACCCATCTAACGACACCCTCCCGATTTGTTATTTCTCCAGGAAAACCACCCCCCGGTCCTCAGCGTTTTGGTACGGTCTGTGAAACCCCCGGGTCGCCAACATTGGTCCGATCGTAGCGCCCGAAACACGCTTCACAGGAGTTAAGACAGCTCACTCCCGAACTCAACCTCCCCAATCTCCCAGCATATTACTCTATTGTTAACCATAACTAAAAAAACAGCGACAGACATTCAGTATTAATGCACAAAGCTGACCCATTATGACGCATGACTGCCGCGCGTGAGTAGGAACAGCCCATGGTGGCCATAGCAACGACAAACAGCAGAGGGATACGAGCTCACAAATGCATTTTAATCCGTAAACAAAGCGACACGCGTCACGTTTTCAAAACACAATTAAATACATAATTTGCAAGCTAGAGAAAACAGCGAGGCAACAGTTTTAATCACACTTACGTTGAAATGGGGGACGAAGGAGAGGTTCGATAGAGGGTGCACGCCAGATTCACGGTGGCAGGCCAGATCAGCCGTCAGGCCACTGGGAAACGTCCCGGTGCTTCCCATGCTCCTTCCGTTAACGATGGCCGGTGAATCCCTGTTGTAATAGTGTAGATTTTAGAAGCACTACTCAGAGGGAACACAGCACAAAGCTGGGCTAATGCCGAGGTTTATTTTTGCAAAAATGCCTCACGCACTGAATCTCACAGCTTTATCTTTAGGAAGGGAAAAGAGCACAACTTTCCCCTCACACTTCAGAGCACTGTGTCCACGACGTAACATGATTTAACCTGAATGCGATACAGTGCTTGTCATCTTCCACTTTCTCTTCCTGTCTGTGGGCGGGGCCGGGAGTTTCAACTTTCCCGGGGTCTGCTTGCGCAGCTAGTCGGCGGGGCTTATGTTTCGTGTTCACGTCATGCCGAAACGGCTAAAGACTCGTTATAACAACGATTCATTTGAAGAACGATGAGTCGACTCTTTTATATATGAATCAATAGTTTTAAACACTGTGCACTTTCAGGTTTAAGCCTCAGCTGGACATTTCACTTCACTTAGAGCTGTGGTACACACTACATGCAAGCTCATTTTCAAAAACCCATAATATGGGCTCTTTAAAGAAAACATGCAGTGCTTCCCAAAGGTTTGAAATATACTTGCGCTGGTAGCGGATTGAAACACACCATTTACCCACATCACATAAATAGTTAACTATATGCGACAAACAAAATCTAATGAAATTTTTAATAATAATTGTATTTATTATGACAGTTATACACTGTTTTTTTTCAATGGGAGCCATTCAGGAGCCATGTGCACCCACTGACAGGTAAAATCTGCTTCTCTCTTTTTTTTTTTCAAGTTTAAAGCAAATTTTAATGCCAAAGCATTCTAGATATGTATGTAAATGAGCCTATGTAATATAGTAACATCATCAAATTATTAAAATAATCATTAAATAAGAAATAAATGACAAAAGTTTATAAAAACAGACAATATCTCTAAAAATTATCCTAATTGCAACATTGAAATGAGTAGATTTTTTAAAGTAAGGCAAATGTGTTGATTAACCTTTATAAATCGTGTACATATATTTTGCAGCTAGCTTAGGTGTAATTTCGTTCTCTGTGAGTATATAGTAAAGTATTAATGAATCTGTTACTTTTCTCTGGGTATCGCGGCTGTGCTGTCAGCTGTGAAACCAGGTGGAAAGTAGTCTTTAATAAAAGAGTAATGCAAAAACTCATTCGAACTTTAGAAAGCAAAAGCAAAAGTTGAGTTGCAGACATTTTAGGAGCTTTAGAAACCCTGGCCAGACCCAAAAATCCCATGAAACTGTCTGCAGGATTTTTGACAAGTTTCACGGGCACAGAACGAAACTGGTAAACGAGAGAAGATTTTCCACTAGGTCGAACGCGGTTGTTTGTTTATATTGAGCAGATACAAAAAGTGTAAAAGGATGTTCATAATAGTAAAAAAAGTGTCACTAAATATACTTGGCGGTTGTTAATATACCTGCACAGCCCTCCCAAATAAAGATGTCTGTGTGTGGGAAGCATTGATGTGTAATGTACACTTATTTTCCGATGCTTAAATCATTTTTTATCCCATACATTTTAGCCATTTTTCTATTATCTCTAAAGTGTAAACCCATTGGACACATTTCACCTGTGTTTGTGTTCATTGTTTTTAAGGTTATCTTAAATATTTTAAATATAATTTTTTTTTAAATTATACTCAACAGCCAATTTAGCAGAAATTGTGATTAATGTTTTAGTGTACGATATTGCTTTGTCACATTTGGCAAAGTGGTCACATACGGTTCCCACAAAAGTTCAAATATGTCATTACAAAAAATCTGCATTGTGAATAACTTGGAAGTGAGTGACTTTCCAAAATGAAAGTTAGCTTTAGAGCTGGATTTTGGTCCTCTGAGATTGGATTCTACCGTAGGCTCTGCAGGATTAAAAACCAATGTCCTGTTGCTTCAAGCTGGTTACCATTACACTGAGTGCTTTAAAAAAAGATTCGACTTGTATTTATTTCCAAATATTTAAGTCGGTGTGTGCACATTTTAAATGCTGGTGGCATTTGTGTATTTTTTTAACCCACTTATTTGTTTATCCCACCATGAGTTTGTGTGTCATGCTGTACAGCACAGTGTCTATAGGGAGTTGAAAGCTACCACACACACACAGATGCTCACTACATAGAGTGAAAATGAAGAGTAATGACAGTGGGGTGTTGACTGTTGTGTTCCTAGATCTCAAGAGAGCTGCACTACACTCCGATAGAGAGACACAGAGAGAGCGATAGATAGAGAGAGAGAAGGGGAAATGGCCTGTTTTCTCTGAAGTACATTGCAGCTCTTATCATCGTGGGAGAGGGAGAGATGCACCGATTAGGGATGAGAGATGGTCGGACTCTCAGAGAGTGAGGAAAAAGTAGAGAAAGGGAGGGAAAGCATGTGAATGAAAGGCTTAGGTGTTCCTCTCTTTGGCTTTTGAGTGTCCTGAGTCTGGTTCACACAGTGATAAAGTTATAAAGGCCTCTGTATGCTTCAAATGATATCGAAGAACGAACTGAAATTACAAGTTTTTGTATGTTGAAACGGGAGGCACGTGGCCTGCCCATGCATATTGGGATCAACACGTTTGTTTTCCAGCCGCACTTAGTTGAAAAATTGATAAAAATGGTATCTGTATTTATTGACCGAACACCATTGTCAATAACAATAAATAAATGTTTGGTATAAAGTTTCGGTATGAAGGCTATAGACTGCTGAGTGCGCGCCTTGGAAGGAATGCAAATAAGCTTGTCATTTCCAACGGAGGCGCACGACAATTATCATAATTTGTTTTGTTTACAGCAGGGGTGTCCAAACTCAGTCCTGGAGGGCAAGTGTCCTGCAGATTTAAGCTCCAACTTGACTCGACACACCTGCAAGGATATTTCTAGAAAGCCTAGTAAGAGCTTGATTAGATGGTCCAGGTGTGTCTGATTGGGGTTGGAACTAAACTTTGCAGGACACTGACCCTCCAGGACGGTGTGGGCACCCCTGGTTTACAGAGTTTGAGATTTACTGTATCATTGTTATTCACACCTTAAAGTTTGCTTTGTTTGTTTACACTTTACCATTACGCACTTTTTGTAACCATTTTATTTATAAAGTTTGTCTCTTTAACACTTATGTTAAGTTTATTTTAAAGAGATGAGGTATTTTGTTAAAATATTTTTTGTTTTTGACTGTTAAAACTGCTTTAGTAATGTTGGTAAATTTAAATAAAGTGGTTAAAGTCCTTATATTCCTAAATGTGTTCTTAAAAACTATTCAATAGTTATCGATACCGAATGATATGAAACTGATATCGTGATAATTTCTTTTTTGCAATATCGCCCAGCCCTACGTTCACATATTGTGTCTTTTGCATGCAGAAGTTACATTTTCCAAGGGAGGCACGCATATTGGGAGCGACGCACTTACCTTTTCCAGGCCCAAGTTGAAAACATCTGAACATTTTTGAATGTGGCGAGTGCACAATGAGTCCATACTTATTATGGAATATACACATTTCGGTAAACTAATAACTTCAGACAAACACAGAGCACCCAAGCACTGCAGTGTTTTTTCAATTTCTCATAAATAAAACTTGTATCAGAGCTGCAGCAATGTTTTGTTAGTTTGTCATCCTCTGACAAAACGGCTAATGGTTGCCTTGCAACAACAACCAACAAAGAAGCGTGACCGCAAAGCGTGTTGAAAATGGTGAAGGAAGTGACCTGCTCACACTTTCCATGCATTTTTAGACGCGATGCCCTGTAAATGCCTCCTAAGAACTTTTGGGGGAGATTTTTTTTTGGCTCCTAAACGACTTTGAACTAAGGAGATTATCGGTGGGTGTGTTTTAGAACTCATTATTTGACGTACAGTTTCCTCCACCCGATATATTTCTTATTCCACTAGAGTCAGACTGGAAAACAACATCCAAAACATCAGCTAGCCACATGAATACACTGGAGAGTGGAATAACAGAGCTGGTACAGATGTATCCGCACCTGTATGATCACTTGCAAAAAGATTTGAAAGACTCTGAGGGGGTCACACATACTAGATGACAAGCCCACCTTGTCACACCACTTCTTTTCTTTGAGACCTATGCCATTCTTTGTCTGTCCATGGCAAATATAAAACAATATAAAGTTGTGACAAAGAGAAGGCTGTTTGCCAGAAGTTTATGAATCTCTCCTTCTCTCCCAGCCACCACTGTTGTGTTTAGGGGTACATGTGAGTGGCGTGACACATTTATAACCCTGCCTACTACGGCATGGGGTAGTTGGAGTGTTCAAAAACAAGAACTTCTTTTTTGCTGAAAAGAACTTTGTTTGAAACTGTCCTCAACTGTCAAACGACCATTACCTCAGCCCAAGTCTGTTTCTCTGTCAGTGTATCTCTTTCTCTTCCTGTGTTGATTTTTATCAGTCTGACATAGTTACACGTTTTGGTCACGCTAGCATAAAGAAATCCCCCCGAGAGGCTAGATTGTCTCGAAGCGATTCAAAGGACTTTGTGAGCTGAGAGATTGATAGGGGTTTTCTAAAACAGAGCAGCCTCTTTCTCATGAAGGAGGTCGGGGTTATAAATTAGCCTGCGTGAGAGAGCGGGCCTTTGGCCACAGACGTCGGCCGTGTTTTATTCTCCCACAGTCAGCGAGGATGAGCCATCGTCACTACGCCTCCACTGTCCGCACGCTTTGAATGATGACGGGAATGCAAAGTGGGTTGAACTATGCGTGGAGCCTTATGAATTCCTGCACAGATCAGCAGTATAAACATACACACGATCACGCTCATGTAGGGGTGCGCCTTTCAACCCGTTCCCATGTCTCAATCTTGCTGGAATGTTACTAGCCCTATGGGGGGATTTAAACCTGCTCCCTTTTATTCCTCCTGAATCCATTCAGGCCATCTGGTGTGTCTTCTTTAGCATATAAAATATGAAATCAAAGCACTGCTTTATTGTCACCCAGTGAGGATGTGTGTCAAAGTGACGCATCATTTGCTCAGATGTGATCTCTGAGCGCACACACTTTGAAAACACATATTTTATATTAGAGCAGCAGTAAGTTTAAATGGTGATTTAAGCTTGTTTTATCACCGAAACTCCTGGCAAGAAACTTTATGATCTCATCGTCTTTGATTCAAGAGACACTGTTAGCCGTGTAACAGTATCTGTCCTATGGCAGTCATTGTCAAAACACCCTTGTTCCTTGTCAGGCAGCGAGACTGTTATCAGTTTCAGACTGCTGACCGGACTTCAGCCACTGCGATAAACCATTTTCCACATGACTTTGGCATGAGAGCAACATTTTTCTGTATCTTACAGTAGATTTATGACTAGGTAATCAAATGTTGTTTTAGTGTTTACAGTATTTACACGGTCATAAAGTTTGTTAATAGACATAATTAGCATTTATATTTTCATTTGTTCTGGCTATTCTGTTTTGTGCATTTTGTCACTTCACATTCACACTGCTAGCGATCAAGACAATTTGGCAAGCTGAACGCATTCTGTACAGTACAGGTGACACGGCACGTGGAGATTGATTGACAGTGGCCTATGCAGAACACAATGCGCTAATCAGGACACAGAAACTGCGAGACCATGAATAGTGACCCGCGTGATGGCGAGGGACTACTCTATTGACATTTATAAGTGGCAAATGAAGTGTATGTGAAATTAACAGTGGCAAATCCACTGCTATTAAATCCACTATTTTGAAAAATGATCAGGTTGAATATGCAAGATTCGAGTCCCTGGCCCAGTTGGCATTTCTGTGTTTGCATGCTCTTCCAGTGTTGGTTTCTCTGGGTGCTCAGGTTTCCCCCACAATCACATGCAGGATAGGCGAAGATTCATGGACTTAATTCGATGTAGTGCATGCGTGCGAGAGTCTAAGAGTCTATGGGTGTTTCCCACTACTGCAGGGATGTCAAACTCAATTCCTGGAGGGCTGCAGCTCTGCACAGTTTGGGTCCAACCCTGCTTCAACACACTTACTGGTAGGTTTCAAACAAGCCTGAAGGACTCAATTAGTTTGATCAGGTGTGTTTAATTAGGGTTGGAACTATACTGTGCAGGGCTGCGGCCCTCCAGGAATTGAATTTGACATCCCTGCACTACTGGTTTGTGTCTGGAAGGGCATCTGCTGGAATAGTCGGTGGTTCATTCTGCTGTGGTGACCCATAATGAATCAGGGACTAAGCCGAAGGAATATTAATGAATAATGGCATGCAATTACAAATGCAGTTAAATTAGGGCCCCAATGTACTTGCCAGTAGTAGATTGAAGTGTTTTACCAGCCAAAACAAACTTTTCTGAACATATTTTGGAACTTTTTTGGGGATGATTTTTGTACAAAATTTGTTCTAGATTTTTTTCTAGAAGTATTTTGGGGTCATTAAAGGTATAAGGCAAAATCTAATCATTATTGCTTATTATTATTATTTTGCTGATAGTTTTGAGTTTTAAGTTACAGATTTGTTTTTTATTTAATATTTATATTCATTACAGACAAATTAAATTAACGCATGTGTAGTCGCAGTAAAAAGATTTCTATATTGTTAGAAAAAAAATCTAATTCAATGAAATGCTATGTTTTGCTTTTAAGTCATCAAAAATTCTTAAAAAGCATTTTGCATTAACAATAAGAAATTGCAGTTTGCAAGCTCTGCTATGCATAACTAGTGGATTAATATGGATTAATGTGTGTCTAAATAGTCAAAATATTAAGAAATCTTAATTTAGTTAATGTAATAACAATTGTACTGCATTTTCGTTATTAAAATGGGAACAATATTCTATTCAGTTTTCTGATTATAATGTCAATTGGTATAGATGGTATTCTCAATAATAGGCTTTCCTTATTGGCTGATTAATTTTAGTATTGATGCATCACTAATGTAATATATGTTTTACATTGCTTTTAATTTTTTAATATTAAAATAGACAGAAAAACAGGGGGTGCCACGGTAGCGTAGTGGGTAGCACGTTCGACTCACAGCAAGAAGGTCGCTGGTTCGAGCCCCGGCTGGGTCAGTTGGCTTTTCTGTGTGGAGTTTGCATGTTCTCGCGTGGGTTTCCTCCAGGTGCTCTGGTTTCCCCCACAAGTCCAAAGACATCTGGTATGGGCGAATTGGGTAGGCTAAATTGTCCATGGTGTTTGAGTGTGAATAAGTGTGTATGGATTTTTCCCAGAGATGGGTTGCAGCTGGTAGGGCATTCGCTGCATAGAACATATGCTGGATAAGTTGGTGGTTCGTTCCGCTGTGGCGACCCCAGATTAATTAAGGGACTAAGCTGACAAGAAAATAAAAGAATGAACTGGAAAACAGAGGAACTTAAGGAGACAGTATAAAGAGAAAGAAAGGAACTCACTGAAGGTGTGTTTATGTGTGTGTATTCATCCCATGTGGCTCCTAAAGTCACAAAGCTCTATTCTAGAATGTAAATAGGCAGACAGTAACTCATAACGAACAGCTTTTAAGTGACACGAACTGCCTCTCCAACTGAGCTTCCTCCATATGTTTCCAATAAACACACTGATGGCCATGTTTAGTCTTCAGATGCTCACTATCATGGCTCTTCAGTGGCTATAAAATTCCCCTTCCCAGGTACTTCTTTCTGTCTGAGAATTCAAACCTAGCAGTCTCACCAAATTTCCCTTTTGCGCTACTGTTTTTTAAATGTTATAAAGATGATTTCAAAGGTTTTCGAATTCATAAACACATTGTACGCATCAATTCTGAATCAAATAATATATATAAAAAACCTTTTGAACAACATAATTCTTGTACATAAATATTTTAATTATGGAACCACAAAGAATGCCAAAGCAATGCTGTGATACTTTTTTTGTTAGCTCTATTTTTTCCTCCTCCTTCAAAACAAACCGTGGCTGCTTTGTGTGTTTTCCTTCTATTTTTCTCTCTCTAACACACAGATACGCAGCCACACCTTGTTTCTTTATATCTATCAATCAGTGCTGCTTTTGTTTGGAAGGTGGAACTTACCAGAGTCCATTCAGCTCTTCTACAAAACACCTGTTATGTCATGCTGGGTCTAGAAGAAAAAAAGCCACTCAACAGTCTTTTCTTTTAATCTAGTCCAGGTCCAGTTTCATTGAACATTGAGTGGTTGTTTTAGTGGCTGTGAAATGTGTCCAGATGTAGGCTTTAAAATTGTTTGACCGTTTTTAATTACTTGCGTAAACATCTCGACATGGCATGACCATCAGTGAGCAATTCCATCTAGAATAAACTGAAAATTTAGCTGCTTTCATTGATTCAGCACGACTAATAAACAAACAATGTTTTTTTTTTCTTTTGATTGTTTTTATTTCAAACACTTGATTGTAGTTATTATGAGGTGACTTTGCAGTAACATGTTATTATGTGTTGTATTAGCTTTTATTACAGCCATAATTCATTGAGAAGCAGAGCCAGCTTTACTGACAAAATGCGCATGTATGACTTAATTCCATTCCCACATTAATTCTATATGTCCTTTTTTAAACGGTTAGGAAGAACTTTTAAATGTATTGTAGTACTACCTATGAGATTATTAATGATTTCAAGGTGGTGTATACCTTTGTTTTTGTTTAGTTTTTTCTTTTACATGCTGTCAGATAGGGCTGTGCAATATGGACAAAATAATCATATTGCGATTTTTGGAAGGAATATTGCGATTGCGATTTTTTTTTGCGATTTTGGCAACTGTTTTTGCTTTTTCAAACAAGCTACATACACACATTCTAAATGTATTCAGTGCACATTCAGTGCATAACAAAATATTTCACAATGAAATAACGTAGTATTAAGTTTAATAAATAAAACTGTCGTAAAATTGTCTTTAAAATAGTCAACATAAAACAAATTATGATTAGCTAACCTCACTTCCAATCATAACAATGAATAAGAACTAAAGTAAATTAAAAGCACCTATTTGGCTCTCCCACTCAACTTGGTTGTGCATGGAGTGAGCTCTGATTGGTTAACATCTTACTACCGCTCAGCTTAGCTGTAATTGCTCGCTATGCTGCGTCAGCTCTGATTTGTTAACATATTATAATCATACGCACGTGAACAAAAATCTAAATAAAGTAATAGATAAAATTGCAGCCTTGGCGATTTAGAAATTGCATGTTCTTAAATCACGTTTTTTGTTTTTTGTTTTTTGTTTTTTGCGATTAAATACTTTTTTAAGTGCAGTATCCCCAGAAGCAAGTGACCGTCCAGTTTACCTCAAATAGTTTAAATATTTTTAAATATATTGTGTTTAATGGGAAAAAGGTTTTAGACATTTAAAAAGAACATGTTTTAGAGCAGTAATCACTATACTGTGAAAACGTGTTGTTTTTATACCATAAACATACCGTCAGAACCGGGCCATGCCTAGTAGTACCAAGTCAAGTATGCGATTTCAGAACCAGCTTGCGTATTTAGTTTTCCTCGCTGTCCCGCTGCCTGTCCCTCCCAGACTGTTTTTGAATGTGTGGCCTTGGCAGCTAACAGTATAACACTGTGTCCTCATGTTACTGCTGTGCGGCGTGAGAAGGGGATGTTATCAGTAGTGCACTGTAGACCTCAGCCAGAAGCAGTTAAACTGTTTATGCAGCATTAGCAGAAGTGTTCATTTTATCCGTCTTATTTATTTTGCGACTAATATGCAGTGTTTATTGAGTCCACTCAGACACTCAAATACTCTTGAGAAGAATTGAGAAGTGTAGAGTGTTATGAGTAAGACCGAAACACAGGAAGTTGAGCTCACTTTCTGGATTGGTGCTTGCGCCTCAGTACACTTGTCCAGAGCTGGACTCACACTGTGAACTAACTAGGTGCGACACGACAAAGTGTCAAGTATCACATCATCTCTATGTTAATCTGCGTTTTTGTTCAAATCGGTCCCGTTGGGATAGATCATGATGCGCTCCAGGGTGAACATGACCTTCAGTCTTCATGTCTTGGTCAATTAACCTTTAGTTCTGGCACTTTTCCTGGGATAGAAAGCTTACTTTTTGACACTCAAGTCTATCCGTACCGGCTCCATTGTTAAAATGGAAAATACAGAGAGAAAATTGTAGTTATATCAATACAGTATAATTGCATAGGATTCATTTCAACAACATGAAAATATAATTTCAGGGTCCTCACTAGATCTTTAAAAGTCTTAAGATGTCTTAAATTTAAAAAACTAAATTTTAAACTTTTAAAAAGTTGTAAATTCGATACATTATTAACTTATAGGTCCTAAAAGGGTGGTCCAAAGTGTATTTTTAAGGCTTGGTTGTGTTTATAAGATGCAAAGCAATGTGTGCTCATGCGTCACTTGTAGAAAATCGTGTTATTTTTTCAAAGATATTACTTTGATTATATACAGCTACTCAGCTAACATGAAATTGACTGTCATACTCCCTAGTTCTTCTGAAAGGCCCGTCCTCAAGAGGCTCTGTATGGTCAGCTAATATTAGGTGCTGTGATTCGCAGATCAGCTCCACATCACCAGGAAGCGTCTGTATTATAACATTACAGCACATCTGGCCATTCCCCTTCGCTGTGCGGGGTGTATGTGCATAACCTGAAGGGTTAATGACATCATTAACCTGGATGTATTTTGTTGTAGTCCCCAAACTTTGTTCGCTGTAGTACTTGCTAAGCTAACTCTGTAAAAGCCAATGTCTCCATTAGCATTGAATTTTGAAAGTCTTACATTCAGAGATGCTGATGTTCACACAGCTACATTTAGGGCTGGGTATCGAGTTCGATACTTTTTAAGCACCGACCGAATCGTCTCGATACTATTGAGTATCGAAAAAATCATTTTCGTTCGGTACCAAATTTCGATACCCAGGGGTATAATCTTGTCAACGTCAATGAGCTAGAAAACCTGCGGCATCTCTTAACATATGCCCGGATCAAATGCTGGTGATGAGCCTGAATCAGCCTGCTGCGAGGCTGTCTTGAAAATCAATAGTTTACGGCAGTATTACGCCCACTCGCCCAGAGCTTGTCAAATGTGAGGCTGTAATGCGTACACTATACTTTAAAGCATATCATAAATTCAACGCAAACAATGTTTAAGCGATCAAAAGTATGGCTACATTATGCAAAGATTGGCGGCAACAGCGTGCGATGCAATATCTGTAAAAAAGACTGGCAGCACGTCAAATATGATAATGTGGCCGTTTACGCGGAGAAAATTAAAAGAGGAGACATCAAACGCAGGATGAACACTTTATGAACCCATCGCTTTATTTTCCTCCTCGACACACACGCTTAAAGGGGAAACACATTCTTAAAGGGGAAACACACCCCGTCACTTTCAGCTCTCTTAAAGGGGAAAAACAACAAGCACAACTCGTGAATGCTGTCACATGTATAAATGTATGCGCCACAATAAAACACCTCGCAGTACACGGAATTAATTTACGAGCAGAAAGTTGCTCCGTGTTTGACTGCAAGAAGATCACGCCAGCGCAGTCATCATCATCATCATCATCCTCAGTATTTTCCTGACTTCAACAATGTGCCCAGCACAAGCGTCCTCCGTGACTGATGAGGATAACTGCGCGATGGCTAGGGCTCCGAAATGTAAACAGACATACAATACTAAAATGCTTTGAGGTTAACAGTAAATGATGAAGTTTACATTAAACTTGTCTTATTTAAATGTCCACCCTAATGTTGTTCCAAACCCATAAGATCTTTGTTTACCTTCAGAACACAAATAAAGATAATTTGGATTTAATTCAAGAGCTTTCTGATCCTCCCATAGATTTACTGGATATGCATTTTTCAATGCCCAGAAAGGAACCAAAAACATAGTCTAAATAAGTCCATGTGATAAAAGTGGTTCAATCATAATTATATGAAGCTGCAAGAATACTTCTGTGCGCAAAGTAAACAAAAATAATTTCAATAAATATTCAACGATGTGAGGATCAGAAAGCTCTTGGATTAAATCAAAAATATCTTCATTTGTAGATAATTAATGACAGAATTTAAATGTTTGGGTGAACTAAACCTTTAAGCAGCAGTAAGCCTCACAAATACTTAAAATTGATTGACTTAAAACTGCTTGAACTTTATTAAAACTGTTTGCACTAATATATTGTTTTAACTACACTTTGTTTATTTTGTGCTTTTGTTCTTTGTTTATTGGTCTTAGAGATAAGCCTGCTGTGAAAAGTGTCACAAACATCCTGAAAAAAATAAAACCATAGTTTCTCTGAGATTGTGTTATGTCATCTTGTTAAAATATATTTCTTAAAATAAAAGTATCGAAAAAAGTATCGTTCGGAACCGGTATCAAATTCAGGGTATCGGTATTGGTATCGGTATCGAAAATTTTGGAACGATACCCAGCCCTAGCTACATTACACATCAACTAAAGTTTAAAATATGATATCGAAATGGACCACCCCTTTAAATAATTTAAAACGGGTCTTAATTTTCCTCTGTCCAAGAAACACTGCCCTATCGGGCCAACATCCATCCAAACACCAACGATCTACAGTATTTAACTAATAGCTTTTTTGATATTAAATAAGCTTTCTGTTTGACATTTTTTACAGCAATTTCTCCAAATTTAATTCCCTAATCAGAGAAAGCTAAAAACAATTACACAATTCCTCATAATAATAATAATAGAGCAACATATCACTACATTGTACTCAATCAATTTGGACCAAAACCCAACAAATGTTTATTTTTGATTATTTATGCCATTGTTCTCATAATAAATATACTTTTAACAATGTTCAACTTATCATTAAAAATATATTATATAAAAAATATTATCTTGAAAAAAGGGTATAAAACTAGAGTTTTACTTGTTTTGACACATTAAAAAATATGTCGCTAAGAAATACTTACGTTTTTTTTATTTTTGGCAACCGACCAAGCCATTAGAAATAATCATTAGTGTTTAGCCCTGTATAAGTCTAAAATTTATTTCATAAGGGTCTTAAAAGTGTCTTAAAGTCTTAAATTTGACTTGATTAAACCTGCAGAAGCCTTGACTTTGAACTGTACATAGAGTACAATCTTTGAACTGTAAATGTATTTGTGTTTGTATGTGTGAAATGTAATGTTTTAACAACACATTTTGAATGCAAATAAAAACAGATCATTCTCCACTCTAAGGTTAATGTTTTTGTTAAATCAGTAACATTTCATGTTTTTTCTTAAATTTCTATCTGTTTTAAAATATTTAAATATAACCTTTTTTTTCAAGCATCCCCTTCAAATATCATCTGATCTAATCCAATATGGTGGCTTAAAGTTGTATTATTCATTTTATCATTATTTGTTGAATAGTAATTTAAAATTAAAGAACGTTTGAAACAATTTTTTACTACATTCTAAATATGAGTTGGTTTAATGCCTTTTGCCATAAAGGTATTTATTTTATTTTTCTTTTAAAACATGGTGTTTGCCGTAATACTGTAGTAAAATTCTTTGGAATGCCATTCTCTGATCATTCTGACTAGCTGTGATGTACTTGTAATGAAAAGGAGGTTGATGTTTATATGAAGCTTTTTCTGTAGACACAGATGCAGGGTTGCTGAACTGTAAAAACACAGTAAGTGCCTCAGGCTTTGTTCTAATGCAGCAAAATAGTTGCTTTAATTGTTTACTGAGATCCTCAGTTCCACAGTAAAAAAATAAAATAAAAAATGCTTGCCACTGCATGTGCAGAAATATATGTGAAGAAATACAATAATGCCACAGCTGCTGATGTGATCATGAGTTCAGTACGTTGTCGTCACGAGCATGTCACAGAACACAAATCCAAAACTTCCAGTTTTCCCTCATTTTTTCTGCTGTAATAGCTGCTCTCCTCTAAGCAAATATTATGATGGCCTTATTTATCTGTTACATGCTGTCTGATCACTTGAAAAACAGTATAAAACAAGTGCATTTTTGTAAAGGTATAGCTGGGATTACAAAATACTGATATGATGCCACATTGTGCAGCTTTTGCTTGTATTTTCAAGCGAACAACACTGAAACGAGAAGTGATGTAAGAAGAGAAGTGAACAGCAGAAATAAACTATTAAAGAACATTTCACTGAGACCGAACAGAAGCACTGAAAACATGAAGAGAGATGTTTTGTATGCCATCAAAAATCTAATGCGTGAGTGTAAGCAGTGAGGCAGCATGTCACGTAAAAATGCAAATAAATATAATCTTGTGCAAAATACAGTGTCTGACATGAAGGCCAATCTAGTCATGTTCCTTTAAAACAGCAATTTAAAGTAACACAACATTTCTGTTGTTTCAACGTAAAGTCTTCAAATGTGTAAATATAAATATACATATATAGAGGGAAGAAATGGGTCACTGCTAATGACCATGAGATAAAGTGTGTCCCATGGCTAAACCAGTTGGAAAGAAGTGCACTAAGCTATATTTAAATAACACAAGGGCTAAAAGTCACTTGAAGCCATTCAGCAGTAAGGTTCATGTAACTATAGTACACAGTATAGTGCACAGATTTCTGCAGAGTTTTAGCCCATCATTGATTCTGTTTATTTACTGGAGTAAATGTGTGTAAATTTATATTTATTCAAATTGTTTTCAGTAATAATATTGACTGATATGAAAATATGGTTTATTTACAATACAGTTTGTAAAGTACTATTTTCAGTCTTTTAGTAGGGATTTTAGATGAGAGACTTGCTTTGTTTACCAAATAAAGCGGATCTAATTGGATTTGCATTGTAAACATTAAAAGTCAAAAAGGTATTACTTTTTATTTCATATATTCATATATTAAGGTTTTGGTTATAATACTCCCAAAATCATTCCGCATAAATTAGCAGATTTTAAACAAAGTGTCCACAGATTCCGTCTGGCTCTTGTTTTGGTTGTGTTTGTTTTGGTGCTTTTATGTAGGGCTGCACGATATTGGAAAAATCTGATATTGCGATATTTTTCTGCCTTAATTATTGCGATATAATACTGTTTCACAAGATAGTTTGAATTGGTTTTCTGAGGAGTCTAACAGTATTCAGGTACGGAAATTGAATAATCACAATGCAAAAAATGCTTTTCTTTGTCTCGTTTCTTGTCCAAAGACAAGAAGCTGTTTTCAACCTCTGAAGAAACAGAGGAAAATAAAGAGTTTTTTTCTTAAAACAAGCTAAATTATCTGCCTGTGTAAGCAAAATAATTTTGTTTTTGCTTTTGAAATGTAGATATTTGGACTAGATTTGGACTAACTTTTTTTGCATTAATCATATAAATTCCATATATTACAGTAATAAGTTACAATTCTGTAGCTCCTGGTCAACTATATATGCTGAAACGATATATTGTGCAGTCATACTCTCAAGTGTGAACATATTTTGGCAAAATCCACTGTCTTTGTCAAATTTTGAGCTGAATCTTAACGCCCCATTCACACCAGGCTTCAGCGTCAACGCTTGACAGAGGGCGTTTTTGAAGTTGGCGCTGACGCGACCGTCATAGCAGCGTCAGCCAATGAAATTAGTCAACAATCGGCTACTGTCTGAGCTGGTGTATTTGCATACAGCTATCTGATTGGCTGACGCTTCCGTCGGTGCTTAAAAAGTGACGCTGACGCCCCGTGTGAATGGGGCGTAAAGGTGCACTTTTTACGCCATGTCCGCACCCTAGTAAGTTTTTGTTTAAAATAAAAAATAAAATAAACTCTTCATTTTGGCCTCATGCCCAAACTGAGACAGTGTTTTTACAAAAGTTAAAACATAATGTAACTTTTTTTTTTGTCTTTTTTTTTTACATGAAGTCCAAACTGAATACATCTGAAAACGCTGACTTTATGTTGTACTGTAGTGTGGACTGTGAAAATGCAGGCTCTCAAAAACTTGGTGCATTTTGGTCATGTGAACAAATCAGCTAAAATGGTGGAAAACATTTTAAAGCAGTTGTCCGTTTTGACAGCTTTATTTAAGATTATTATCAGTTTGTACTGTACATGCTCCATATTAACTCTCTTTAAAGGACATGGAATGTTTACTGCGAGCCATAGTTTAGTGGCAGAATCAGACAACAGTTGTGACATTTTGCTACAATGTTTCAAAGAGATGGAAAGTAAATGAACGGACTGATATGAAGCAGATAATCTCAATGCAGTACGTGAACAAAAGCGTTTTCAGACGTTTTAGTCTGGATGAATGAAAGGATTGTAAACGATAGTGTGGACATGGACCGTTTTCAAATGTATCTGCA